>JBBPBX010015352.1:0-25537 GCA_038048925.1 Garcialebias charrua | reverse complement strand
AGCTCAAAGGTGGTTTGTTGATGAGTTGACGGCCTGGATCGCGGTCTCTTCATATGTGGCCGTGCTAGAAATGATACAGATATTTGGGTTATGTGTTTGAATGTGCACAAGTACGCACAATGGAAACTATGTAAATGGATATTTACAGATATTTGAATACGTAACTGTGTGTATTTTAATGATGCAATACACACCAAATCGTACAACAGGTGACAGTCCAGCCTGGTCTGATGACAGTGTGGAGGACCTTGGTTCTGGCGAAGTTTCACACAGAGCAGAACCTGTGCATGTAATGACAATTAGTAATCAATGCAGTAACAAGAACAGGGCAGAGAGGACTCTATACTGACCAATTGCAGACTGCTGAGATTTGTCACCAAAATCTTGTTGATCATCTTGGCCATGGTATCGGCCTGCTCGTCTTGGTCCTGCTCCTCCTCGGACCTTGTGTGAATGCTCGGCATATTACTACTCGTCTCTCTTGGCGAAATGAATGGCCGCAGGAAGGACAGCACCGTCATGTACTACCACTTCGTCGTGGAATCAGCTCCAGCACCGCTCCTCTGTCGGTCTCTCTCTTTCTTGGCCTCCTTCGCATACGTGTCACGCAAGGTCTTCCACCGTTTACGGCATGCATCCTCTGGGGAAAAGCATTAAAATATGTTGGCTGTTTCACACAAATACAGCTACGTCTCAGTTTTGCCTATTTTAGCTACTACTTTTCCCACTACTGTATATAATTTGGTGCTTTGGACGGCTTTAGCTAATTTAAAGGCATTCTAATCATGTTTCGTTTTTGTTTTTATGTTGTTTCAGCTACATTTAGCATCTGTGAATTGGATTTTATCTGCTATTTTTCAATTTTCAGCTTTAGCACCTATTTTGCTGTACTGTTTTCCTATATTTAGCAGCTACATGTATTCTGTACTTATATCTAGCTGGTGTTTTGCTACTTTTACTTTTCAACTTTTTGTGCTCTCTGCAAACAAACGTCAGCAGTCATTCAACACAGCTGCTAAACAAAGCTGAACTTGTAATAGCGCAGGAATATTGTAAAACATTGTGGAAACTTACCAGACAAACCGACCTCCTCACTGATCTTTTTCCAGGCAGTGTCCTTCTTATTTTGATCTCTGTAGAAGTGACTGGCCTGATTATAAATGATGGGTTTTGCACAGACTGCCACAATGAGTTTTTCCTCAATTTTTACGCGGGGTTTTTTCGTCCGTTCTTACGTCACGGGGTGCCCACCTACTTCCGTCCGTCGTCGTTGCGTGATCACATGGCAGAGTCTCTCCTGATTGGTTGCTGCTGAGCAGCGAGCAGCAGAAGCAGGACAAATCTTGCTTCGACAGTCGCTACTCGGATGCGACGCGGGTGTAGAAAACAGCTGCTGCTCACTGTCGCGCTGCTTGAACTGCTGTAGATGCGCCGCGTCATGCCCCGCTGCTCCAAGATGCGCGGCCACATAGACTTTCAATGTAAAGTGGCTGCTTCGGCTGCACGAGATGCGTTTGGTGAGGACCTGGCATCATGATGTGAACAGACCTCGATGTTGGACTCATGAAGTGGACAGACCTCCATGTTTGACTCATGATGTGGACAGACCTCCATGTTAGACTCATGGTGTGGACAGACTTCCATGTTCGACTCATGATGTGGACAGACCTTCATATTGGACGCATGAAGTGGACAGACCTCCATGTTGGACTCATGAAGTGGACAGACCTCCATGTTTGACTCATGATGTGGACATACCTTCATGTTGTACTCATGAAGTGGACAGACCTCCATGTTTGACTCATGATGTGGACATACCTTCATGTTGTACTCATGAAGTGGACAGACCTCCATGTGGACTCATGATGGGAACAGACCTTCATGTTAGACTCATGAAGTGGACAGACCTCCATGTTGGACTCATGAAGTGGACAGTCCTCCATGTTAGAGTCATGATGTGGACAGACCTCCATGTTGGACTCATGAAGTGGACAGACCTTCATGTTAGACTCATGAAGTGGACAGACCTCCATGTTGGACTCATGAAGTGGACAGACCTCCATGTTGGACTCATGAAGTGGACTGACCTCCATGTTGGACTCATGATGTGAACAGACCTTCATGTTAGACTCATGAAGTGGACAGACCTCCATGTTGGACTCATGAAGTGGACTGACCTCCATGTTGGACTCATGATGTGAACAGACCTCCATGTTAGACTCATGGTGTGGACAGACTTCCATGTTCGACTCATGATGTGGACAGACCTTCATATTGGACGCATGAAGTGGACAGACCTCCATGTTGGACTCATGAAGTGGACAGACCTCCATGTTTGACTCATGATGTGGACTTACCTTCATGTTGTACTCATGAAGTGGACAGACCTCCATGTTTGACTCATGATGTGGACATACCTTCATGTTGTACTCATGAAGTGGACAGACCTCCATGTGGACTCATGATGGGAACAGACCTTCATGTTAGACTCATGAAGTGGACAGACCTCCATGTTGGACTCATGAAGTGGACAGTCCTCCATGTTGGAGTCATGATGTGGACAGACCTCCATGTTGGACTCATGAAGTGGACAGACCTTCATGTTAGACTCATGAAGTGGACAGACCTCCATGTTGGACTCATGAAGTGGACAGACCTCCATGTTGGACTCATGAAGTGGACTGACCTCCATGTTGGACTCATGATGTGAACAGACCTTCATGTTAGACTCATGAAGTGGACAGACCTCCATGTTGGACTCATGAAGTGGACAGACCTCCATGTTGGACTCATGAAGTGGACAGACCTCCATGTTGGACTCATGAAGTGGACAGACCTCCATGTTGGACTCATGATGTGAACAGACCTTCATGTTAGACTCATGAAGTGGACAGACCTCCATGTTGGACTCATGAAGTGGACAGACCTCCATGTTGGACTCATGATGTGAACAGACCTCCATGTTAGACTCATGAAGTGGACAGACCTCCATGTTGGACTCATGAATGGACAGACCTCCATGTTGGACTCATGATGTGAACAGACCTCCATGTTAGACTCATGATGTGAACAGACCTCCATGTTGGACTCATGAAGTGGACAGACCTCCATGTTGGACTCATGATGTGAACAGACCTTCATGTTAGAATCATGATGTGAACAGACCTCCATGTTGGACTCATGAAGTGGACAGACCTCCATGTTGGACTCATGAAGTGGACAGACCTCCATGTTTGACTCATGATGTGGACAGACCTCCATGTTAGACTCGTGGTGTGGACAGACTTCCATGTTCGACTCATGATGTGGACAGACCTTCATATTGGACGCATGAAGTGGACAGACCTCCATGTTGGACTCATGAAGTGGACAGACCTCCATGTTTGACTCATGATGTGGATATACCTTCATGTTGTACTCATGAATTGGACAGACCTTCATGTTTGACTCATGATGTAGACAGACTTCCATGTTCGACTCATGAAGTGGACAGACCTTCATGTTGGACTGATGAAGTGGACAGACCTTCATGTTGGACTCATGAAGTGGACAGACCTCCATGTTGGATGCATGAAGTGGACAGACCTCCATGTTGGACTCATGAAGTGGACAGACCTCCATGTTGGACTCATGAAGTGGACAGACCTCCATGTTGGATGCATGAAGTAGACAGACTTCCATGTTCGACTTATGAAGTGGACAGACCTTCATGTTGGACTGATGAAGTGGACAGACCTCCATGTTGGACGCATTAAGTGGACAGACCTCCATGTTGGACTCATGAAGTGGACAGACCTCCATGTTTGACTCATGATGTGGACAGACCTCCATGTTAGACTCATGATGTGGACAGACTTCCATGTTCGACTCATGACGTGGACAGACCTTCATATTGGACGCATGAAGTGGACAGACCTCCATGTTGGACTCAAGAAGTGGACAGACCTACATGTTGGATGCATGAAGTAGACAGACTTCCATGTTCGACTTATGAAGTGGACAGACCTTCATGTTGGACTGATGAAGTGGACAGACCTCCATGTTGGACGCATTAAGTGGACAGACCTCCATGTTGGACTCATGAAGTGGACAGACCTCCATGTTTGACTCATGATGTGGACAGACCTCCATGTTGGACTCATGATGGGAACAGACCTTCATGTTAGACTCATGAAGTGGACAGACCTTCATGTTGGACTCATGAAGTGGACAGACCTCCATGTTGGACTCATGAAGTGGACAGACCTCCATGTTGGACTCATGATGGGAACAGACCTTCATGTTAGACTCATGAAGTGGACAGACCTTCATGTTAGACTCATGAAGTGGACAGACCTTCATGTTGGACTCATGAAGTGGACAGACCTCCATGTTGGACTCATGAAGTGGACAGACCTCCATGTTGGACTCATGATGGGAACAGACCTTCATGTTAGACTCATGAAGTGGACAGACCTTCATGTTAGACTCATGAAGTGGACAGACCTTCATGTTGGACTCATGAAGTGGACAGACCTCCATGTTGGACTCATGATGGGAACAGACCTTCATGTTAGACTCATGAAGTGGACAGACCTTCATGTTGGACTCATGAAGTGGACAGACCTCCATGTTGGACTCATGATGGGAACAGACCTTCATGTTAGACTCATGAAGTGGACAGACCTTCATGTTAGACTCATGAAGTGGAAAGACCTTCATGTTGGACTCGTGAAGTGGACAGACCTCCATGTTGGACTCATGATGGGAACAGACCTTCATGTTAGACTCATGAAGTGGACAGACCTTCATGTTGGACTCATGAAGTGGACAGACCTCCATGTTGGACTCATGATGGGAACAGACCTTCATGTTGGACTCATGAAGTGGACAGACCTCCATGTTGGACTCATGATGGGAACAGACCTTCATGTTAGACTCATGAAGTGGACAGACCTTCATGTTGGACTCATGAAGTGGACAGACCTCCATGTTGGACTCATGATGGGAACAGACCTTCATGTTAGACTCATGAAGTGGACAGACCTTCATGTTGGACTCATGAAGTGGACAGACCTCCATGTTGGACTCATGATGGGAACAGACCTTCATGTTAGACTCATGAAGTGGACAGACCTTCATGTTGGACTCATGAAGTGGACAGACCTTCATGTTGACTCATGAAGTGGACAGACCTCCATGTTGGACTCATGATGGGAACAGACCTTCATGTTAGACTCATGAAGTGGACAGACCTTCATGTTGGACTCATGAAGTGGACAGACCTTCATGTTGGACTCATGATGGGAACAGACCTTCATGTTAGACTCATGAAGTGGACAGACCTTCATGTTAGACTCATGAAGTGGACAGTCCTTCATGTTGGACTCATGATGTGAACAGACCTTCTTGTTAGACTCATGAAGTGGACAGACCTTCATGTTGGACTCATGAAGTGGACAGACCTTCATGTTGGACTCATGAAGTGGACAGACCTCCATGTGGACTCATGATGGGAACAGACCTTCATGTTGGACCCCTGAAGTGGACAGACCTCCATGTTGGACTCATGAAGTGGACAGTCCTCCATGTTAGAGTCATGATGTGGACAGACCTCCATGTTGGACTCATGAAGTGGACAGACCTTCATGTTAGACTCATGAAGTGGACAGACCTCCATGTTGGACTCATGAAGTGGACAGACCTCCATGTTGGACTCATGAAGTGGACTGACCTCCATGTTGGAATCATGATGTGAACAGACCTTCATGTTAGACTCATGAAGTGGACAGACCTCCATGTTAGACTCATGAAGTGGACAGACCTCCATGTTGGACTCATGAAGTGGACAGACCTCCATGTTGGACTCATGAAGTGGACTGACCTCCATGTTGGACTCATGATGTGAACAGACCTTCATGTTGGACTCATGAAGTGGACAGACCTCCATGTTGGTCTCATGAAGTGGACAGACCTCCATGTTGGACTCATGATGGGAACAGACCTTCATGTTAGACTCATGAAGTGGACAGACCTCCATGTTGGACTCATGATGGGAACAGACCTCCATGTTGGACTCATGAAGTGGACAGACCTCCATGTTGGACTCATGAAGTGGACAGACCTTCATGTTGGACTCATGATGTGAACAGACCTTCATGTTAGACTCATGAAGTGGACAGACCTCCATGTTGGACTCATGAAGTGGACAGACCTCCATGTTGGACTCATGATGTGAACAGACCTCCATGTTAGACTCATGAAGTGGACAGACCTCCATGTTGGACTCATGAAATGGACAGACCTCCATGTTGGACTCATGATGTGAACAGACCTCCATGTTAGACTCATGATGTGAACAGACCTCCATGTTGGACTCATGAAGTGGACAGACCTCCATGTTGGACTCATGATGTGAACAGACCTTCATGTTAGACTCATGATGTGAACAGACCTCCATGTTGGACTCATGAAGTGGACAGACCTCCATGTTGGACTCATGATGTGAACAGACCTCCATGTTGGACTCATGAAGTGGACAGTCCTCCATGTTAGACTCATGAAGTGGACAGACCTCCATGTTGGACTCATGAAGTGGACAGTCCTCCATGTTAGAGTCATGATGTGGACAGACCTCCATGTTGGACTCATGATGTGAACAGACCTCCATGTTGGACTCATGATGTGAACAGACCTCCATGTTGGACTCATGAAGTGGACAGACCTCCATGTTGGACTCATGATGTGGACAGACCTCCATGTTGGACTCATGAAGTGGACAGACCTCCATGTTGGACTCATGATGTGAACAGACCTCCATGTTGGACTCATGAAGTGGACAGACCTCCATGTTGGACTCATGATGTGGACAGACCTCCATGTTGGACTCATGAAGTGGACAGACCTCCATGTTGGACTCATGAAGTGGACAGACCTCCATGTTGGACTCATGAAGTGGACAGACCTCCATGTTGGACTCATGATGTGGACAGACCTCCATGTTGGACTCATGATGTGAACAGACCTCCATGTTAGACTCATGATGTGAACAGACCTCCATGTTGGACTCATGAAGTGGACAGACCTCCATGTTGGACTCATGATGTGAACAGACCTTCATGTTAGACTCATGATGTGAACAGACCTCCATGTTGGACTCATGAAGTGGACAGACCTCCATGTTGGACTCATGATGTGAACAGACCTCCATGTTAGACTCATGAAGTGGACAGACCTCCATGTTGGACTCATGAAGTGGACAGACCTCCATGTTGGACTCATGAAGTGGACAGACCTCCATGTTTGAGACTCATGATGTGGACAGACCTCCATGTTGGACTCATGAAGTGGACAGACCTTCATGTTAGACTCATGAAGTGGACAGACCTCCATGTTGGACTCATGAAGTGGACAGACCTCCATGTTGGACTCATGAAGTGGACAGACCTCCATGTTGGACTCATGAAGTGGACAGTCCTTCATGTTGGACTCATGATGTGAACAGACCTTCATGTTAGACTCATGAAGTGGACAGACCTCCATGTTGGACTCATGATGTGAACAGATCTCCATGTTGGACTCATGAAGTGGACAGACCTTCATGTTAGACTCATGAAGTGGACAGACCTTCATGTTAGACTCATGAAGTGGACAGACCTCCATGTTGGACTCATGATGTGAACAGACCTTCATGTTAGACTCATGAAGTGGACAGACCTCCATGTTGGACTCATGATGTGAACAGACCTTCATGTTAGACTCATGAAGTGGACAGACCTTCATGTTAGACTCATGAAGTGGACAGACCTTCATGTTAGACTCATGAAGTGGACAGACCTCCATGTTGGACTCATGAAGTGGACAGACCTCCATGTTGGACTCATAATAATAATAATAATAATGAATTCCATTTATAATGCACTTTTCATTAATAAAAATCTCAAAGTGCTACAAAGTGTAATAAAACAAAGATCAAAATAAAACAAGTGATAAAATCAAATAAAATCAATAATAATATCAACTAAGATCAAAGATAAAATCATGTGGATGCAGATTAGGCTTGCTTAAAAAATAAATAAAATAAAACAAGTGATAAAATCAAGTAAAATCAATAATGATATCAGCTAAGATCAAAGATAAAATCATGTGGAGGCAGAATAGGCTTGCTTAAAAAGAAAGGTCTTTATGCTGCTTTTAAAGTCAACCAGTGACTGTGGAGCTCTCAGGTCATCAGGGAGGGAGTTCCACAGGCGGGGGGCAGCCACACAGAATGCTCGGTCTCCCATGGTCCTCAATTTGGTCCGAGGAATATGAAGGAAATTACTGTTCTGTGATCGTAGAGACCGGGTGGATGAATATGGTGCAAGAATGTCCTTTAGATAGTCAGGTGAAGTGCCGTGCAAGCATTGATGGGTAATGAGAGCAGTTTTGTACTGAATTCTGTAGGTGACAGGAAGCCAATGGAGGTTATGGAGAATGGGTGTAATATGTTCAAATTTACGAACTCTCAACAGAATCCTTGCTGCACTGTTTTGAATGTATTGAAGTTTCTGAAGGTTTTTGCCAGGGATACCAATAAACAGGGAGTTGCAGTAGTCGAGCCTGGAGGAGACAAAGGCATGGACGAGTTTCTCAGCATCAGGAAAAGTCAGAGATGGGCGAAGTCTGGAGATGTTTCGAAGATGGAAGAAGCAGGTTTTAAACAGATGCTTAATGTGATTTTCAAATGTAAGATGAGAGTCCATTTTTATTCCAAGATTTGTAACAGAGGTGGAGAGGGGGATGTCTTGACCAGAGAAGGAGATTGTTGTTAAAGTTGATGTTTGTATCTGGTGAGGGGTGCCAATCAATATGGCCTCAGTCTTCGAGCAGTTTAATTGAAGAAAATTCTGATTCATCCATGCCTTTATTTCCTCCAGGCAGGCAGAGAGAACAGTGAGTGAAGACGGAGATAGGGATGATGATGATGTTCCAGTCCTGATGTAAAGCTGTGTGTCGTCGGCATAGCAGTGAAAAGAAATGTTGAACTGATTAATAATTTGACCTAAAGGCAGCATGTAGAGGGAAAACAGCAGGGGCCCCAGAACTGACCCCTGAGGGACACCACAGGAGACACCGACTGTCTGGGAAGTGGCATTGCCAAGGCTAACACATTCCAGCCTATTGGAGAGGAAAGAATTGAACCAGTCCAGGACAGTGTCACAGAGACCGACCTCCACATGAAGACGGTGGAGGAGGATACTATGGTCCACAGTGTCGAAGGCTGCAGTGAGGTCAAGGAGGACAAGGATGGAGGGAGAACCAGTGTCAGCAGCCATGAGGACATCATTTGTTACTCTCAGCAGTGCAGTCTCAGTACTGTGAGCTGCTCTGAATCCAGACTGGAATTTCTCATACAGGGAGTGTTGTTGTAGGTGGTCCTGCAGCTGAGCAGCAACTGCTTTCTCCAGCACTTTGGACAGAAATGGGAGGTGGGAAATTGGGCGGTAATTAGAAAAAATGTCGGGATCCAAATTAGATTTTTTCAGAAGAGGCCTAATGATGGCAGTTTTTAGAGGCAATGGAACATGACCAGATTGTAGAGACTTGTTTATTATTTGTGTGATTAATGGGCTTATTGCAGAGTGATTGGATTTTATGAGAGACAAGGGGAAGGGATCCAGGGCGCAGGATGAAGGCTTCATTTTCTTGATGATGGACTCCACGGCACTCTGAACAACTTCATCAAAGCTGCTCAGGGTCCCAGTGCAGACGGGTAGATGGTACACTAAGATCAGGGAGGTTGTGGAGCTGAGTTCTAATAGTGTCAACTTTGTTTTTAAATGATGAAAGTAACAGGTTGCATTTTTGAACAGAGTCCTCATGAGTTTGTTTAATGGGATTAAGCATTCATTTTTTTTTTTCATTCAACCTTTATTTATACAGGCTAGCCTCGTTGAGTCACGGGGACTCATTTACAAGAGGGACCTGTCTCACTCACACCAAACAACCATCCACTCTCACACTCACACCTAGGGTCAATTTAGAGTCACCAATCAGCCTAACAAAGCAGATGAGTTATTGTGGACTCATGATGTGAACAGACCTCCATGTTAGACTCATGATGTGGACATACCTTCTTCAGTCTCATCCTGTTTTTACAGGTGAATCCATGAAAAATACTAAAAAATAAAACCGTTTCACAGGAAACAGGATTTTGCCAACTACCAGATGTCCTGAGATAAACACACTGATGGACTGTTTTGGTTTGTAAAGACGTTCAGATTCTGAACACCTGCTAAAGAAACCTTTCCCTCACGTGTGTTTTTCCATGACACCTATCAGTTGAATGAAGAACAACCTTCTTAGGCCTTGTACACACGTAGCCGGATATCAGTAAAACCGAATAGTTTATCATGCGGTTTGGTCTTTCATCCACACGTGAACTCCGGTTGATGTAACTATAAACGAATAATAACAAAAACTCCGACCAATGTCAAGATTTGAGAATTCTCCTCTTTTGGGTTTGCGTGTGGACTTTCAGAACCAGAGATTTGCGTATTTCTGCGACGTCACATAATGCTCTAACAAAAGCGCTAAAATGTCAACATACCTGCTCTGACAGGATTTCCAGTCGACATTTTCCTGCGTTTTATTAACTTTGTACTCCAACACGGTATTTAATAGTAGTTCAACCTCGCGGTCTGTCCACACAAACAAACCTCCAGGCGCCATGATTCAATAATAACAGGAAGTTGTGGTTGCTAAGGGTTGTGATTGGCTGATATACGTTTCACCTTTGCACTACACTGCCACCTATGGGTTGGGAATATTCTTTACAACGCTCTGTGGTGAAAATAAACGGGGACATGTAGACGATAATTTTCTATATCCGAACATGTATACGGAGATGTTTTTTTTGCGCAGATATTCGTTTTTCAAACACAAGGCTACGTGTGTACAAGGCTTTAATGCTAGAACACTTCGTCTTAGAACCACTTCAAAGACACAGTAGAAAGTCTGGCTCAGAAAATAAGGGCTGATGAAGAGTTTTGCACATTGTTGTAATAACATAATTTTTACAGTTGCAGAAAAAAATGAAATGACAAAAACTCAAAGTAGAGTTTTATGTACAAGGCCTCCTCAGCTCCTGGAGAATGATAACTGGATAGAAACCTGCAGTCTGGGGGAGATGGGAGGAGAACAGTTGAGGAGGCGTTTGAGTTTATTCATCTCTGTTGGCCTCGTGCTCCTGTTCTGTTCACTGAAGGTTTCAGCGTTCAGATTCAACAAAAACACTCCGTTGTTGAGCCATGAGCACCCCGCTCCTGTGTGCAGAGAGCCCACCCATACACAGAAACCCAGTCTCCAGGAAACCTTGGGAGCCTGGACACACATGCACTGGGGACGCACGCTCCTTTTGTCCCTTTCAAATAGCTTAATAGAAAAATAATAAACTGAGCTTTGACAGCCAATAACATCACAGCTTTTAGAAGCTGCGTTTAGTTTCTACATTCTGTCTCTGCTCAAAGTTTCTGTCTCAGGGTGTGTCCCCAAGACATCTCCTTCTGTCTTTATTGTCTCAGGGTGTGTCCACAAGACATCTCCTTCTGTCTTTACTGTCTCAGGGTGTGTCCACAAGATATCTCCTTCTGTCCTTATTGTCTCAGGGTGTGTCCACAAGACATCTCCTTCTGTCTTTACATTCTAAGGGTGTGTCCACAAGACATCACCTTCTGTCTTTACTGTCTCAGGGTGTGTCCACAAGACATCTCCTTCTGTCTTTACTGTATCAGGGTGTGTCCTCTAGACATCTCCTTCTATCTTTACTGTCTCAGGGTGTGTCCACAAGACATCTCCTTTTGTCTTTACTGTCTCAGGGTGTGTCCACAAGAAATCTCCTTTTGTCTTTACTGTCTCAGGGTGTGTCCCCAAGACATCTCCTTCTGTCTTTACTTATCAGAGTGTGTCCACAAGACATCTTCTTCTGTCTTTACTTATCAGAGTGTATCCACAAGACATCTTCTTCTGTCTTTACTGTCTCAGGGTGTGTCCACAAGACATCTCCTTCTGTCTTTATTGTCTCAGGGTGTGTCCACAAGACATCTCCTTCTGTCTTTACTGTCTCAGGGTGTGTCCACAAGACATCTTCTTCTGTCTTTACTTATCAGAGTGTATCCACAAGACATCTTCTTCTGTCTTTACTGTCTCAGGGTGTGTCCACAAGATGTCTAAATCTGTCTTTACTGTCTCAGGGTGTGTCCACAAGATGTCTAAATCTGCCTTTACTGTCTCAGGGTGTGTCCACAAGATGTCTAAATCTGCCTTTACTGTCTCAGGGTGTGTCCTCAAGACATCTCCTTCTGTCTTTACTGTCTCAGGGTGTGTCCACAAGACATCTCCTTTTGTCTTTACTGTCTCAGGGTGTGTCCACAAGACATCTCCTTCTGTCTTTACTTATCAGAGTGTATCCACAAGACATCTTCTTCTGTCTTTACTGTCTCAGGGTGTGTCCTCTAGACATCTCCTTTTGTCTTTACTGTCTCAGGGTGTGTCCACAAGACATCTCCTTTGTCTTTACTGTCTCAGGGTGTGTCCACAAGACATCTCCTTTTGTCTTTACTGTCTCAGGGTGTGTCCACAAGACATCTCCTTTTGTCTTTACTGTCTCAGGGTGTGTCCACAAGACATCTCCTTTTGTCTTTACTGTCTCAGGGTGTGTCCACAAGACATCTCCTTCTGTCTTTACTTATCAGAGTGTATCCACAAGACATCTTCTTCTGTCTTTACTGTCTCAGGGTGTGTCCACAAGATGTCTAAATCTGCCTTTACTGTCTCAGGGTGTGTCCACAAGACATCTCCTTCTGTCTTTACTGTCTCAGGGTGTGTCCACAAGATGTCTAAATCTGCCTTTACTGTCTCAGGGTGTGTCCACAAGACATCTTCTTCTGTCTTTACTGTCTCAGGGTGTGTCCACAAGACATCTTCTTCTGTCTTTACTGTCTCAGGGTGTGTCCACAAGACATCTTCTTCTGTCTTTACTGTCTCAGGGTGTGTCACAAGACATCTCCTTCTGTCCTTATTGTCTCAGGGTGTGTCCACAAGACATCTCCTTCTGTCTTTACTGTCTCAGGGTGTGTCCACAAGATGTCTAAATCTGCCTTTACTGTCTCAGGGTGTGTCCACAAGACATCTTCTTCTGCCTTTACTCTCTCAGGGTGTGTCCACAAGATGTCTAAATCTGCCTTTACTGTCTCAGGGTGTGTCCACAAGACATCTCCTTTTGTCTTTACTGTCTCAGGGTGTGTCCACAAGACATCTCCTTTTGTCTTTACTGTCTCAGGGTGTGTCCACAAGACATCTCCTTCTGTCTTTACTTATCAGAGTGTATCCACAAGACATCTCCTTCTGTCTTTACTGTCTCAGGGTGTGTCCACAAGATGTCTAAATCTGCCTTTACTGTCTCAGGGTGTGTCCACAAGACATCTTCTTCTGTCTTTACTGTCTCAGGGTGTGTCCACAAGATGTCTAAATCTGCCTTTACTGTCTCAGGGTGTGTCCACAAGACATCTTCTGTCTTTACTGTCTCAGGGTGTGTCCACAAGATGTCTAAATCTGCCTTTACTGTCTCGGGATGCATCCTCTGAAAATCTCTTTCTATCCTTGAGTATGTGTCCTTGAGATGTCTTCTTCTGTTCTTACTGTCTCAGGATGTGTCCTTAATGTTTAAACCTGTATTTACTATCAGGATGTGTCCTCAAGACATCTCCTTCTTTCTTTACTGTCTGTTGATGTGTCCTTGAGACGTTTCCTTCTGTTCTTTACTGACTCAGGATGTGTCCTCAAGATATCTAAATCTGTCTTTACTGTTTTATGATGTGTCCACAAGGTGTCTCCTTCTGTCGTTACTGTCTCGGGATGCGTCCTCAGAAAATCTCTTTCTGTTTTTACTGTCTAAGGATGTCTCCTCAATATATCTAAATCTGCCTTTACTGTCTCATGACGTGTCCACGGGATGTATCCTTCTGTATTTACTGTCTCAGGATGTGTCCTCAGGTCAGACCCAATAATGTCCACCAACTTGAGGAGCTTGAATAAAAAAAACAAAAAGTTTAATAATTGTAAACCTAGCAGCAGAAAGACAAATGAAACTCCATCAAAACACCGAGAAAAACCTGAGTGGACAAGAAACATAATGATGGACTGCTGGATGAAGAAAAACCAGAGAATAAATGGACTGAGACTTAAGAATGGAGCGGAGACACCTGGGTAAAATGACAACAGGGAACAGGTGTGAGTGGGACGGGCTGAGGAGCAGAGCTGTGAGAAGAGGAGCTGTCTTCTTCTTCAGTAAATGGTATGTGTTGTCATCGTTGTGGGTCCCCGGGACAATGATGACACCTGTCTTCTGCATTTAAACTTATCACCCGTGAGATCCATAAAGGTGGAGCACTGGGCACACATGGAACCGCCCATGGAGAAGTCAAAGAGAAGAGGTCTTGCTCAAAGACACCACAACATATGGGCATGGTGGGGAATCAAACCTGGGATTTGCTCCAAGTCGGCTGCCTACCACTGCACCACAGCTGCCCAGAATTAGCTCTGATGTTGTCCTAGATGAAGACATGAAACTCTGGATAAAGTGTTGACTTAAAATTCAGAGCTCAGTGATGCTTTCCATTTATTTTTGGTTTAAAGTGTGAAACATTTTTATTGAGGATCTGTGGTTTACTATAGTTTTTGTATTTAATGGATTATTCTTCAAATAAAATGAAGAAAACTGTCTTTATACTGTAGAGACATGTCTTCTGAAACATTGGAGCTAATATAGTTTATATTAAAACACAGCTACATCCCATTGCTGCAACCAGCGACCTTCCAGTTTTTTATCTGTCAGGTTGATTGGAAAATAACAATCCAGCAGTTTTGAGAACTATATGAAAATCTGACCTGCAGGTGACAGATGTTTTCATTAATTTTATTAATTTATTATTATTAATGAGCAAACACGTCTCAGTCTGTCGGAGGTGAACCCCACCTGTGACCCACGATGCTGAGTCCGCTGGTTAAAGCCCCAGAGACACGGAGACTCTGCAGTGATGAGTGGCTTTCATTTAGTTTATTGATCAGTTTGGCTAATTATGTCCATTTGTTGCCTGCTCCTGTCTGTCGGAACAAAGCATATAAAAGAGTATTTGTCGTCCAATCATCTGCTGACACATTAGAAGTGCTTCATCATCCTCTTTTACACAAAATCCTCAAACTGTTCCTTGACGATGGCTTCATTAACGAGGACGTGACCCTGAAGGTTTTAGGTAGCAGCTGAAAAGAACCCGTGTCCTTTTTCTTTGTAGAAAATAAAAAAATGACTCTAAGTTCTACAGAACTCTGTTTTGACACATTTTTGTAGATCAGCCACAGAGATCTAAAACACATAGGACAGAGGGTCCTGATGACTGGGGTGGAGGACCACCAATGTAAAAAATAGACTCGGACTCTGCTGCTACAGGAAACAGTTTGATATTTTAGTTTTAAAATGTAATGTCAAACTAGAGTCCTGCAAGTCTCTGAGTCTCTGAATGAGAGGACTCTGTCTTCACTTCTGCTTTCACTTCAGTGTATGTGTAGCTGTGTAGATGTCGATGTTTAGACTCATGTTTGTGCTGCTGTTTGGTGTATTGTTTTTTAATACTACTAGTGCTTAGTGTATTTTTAGTTAACTTTTTTTTTTATTCATATCTTAGATCTTATTACTGTTTAGCTTTTACTGTACATTTTAATAGTTTTGTTGGATGTAACTGGGACCCACTAATTTCTCTGCTGGTTTGGGATGTTGAACATGAAAAACCGTAATCGCTTACAGAAGAATGCGGGAAAATAATAGGGACTCAAATGAACAACATCATGGATCTATTTAAATCAAGATCTACATCAAAAGCTAAAAAAAAATTGGCAGATCCCACTCATCCTCTACATGCTCAGTTCAATCTTTTGCCTTCAGGCAGAAGATATGGCCTACCTAAATGCAGAACGAACAGATTAAAAAACTCCTTCATCCCCTCAGCTATTGGATTTTTAAACAAAAACTAGGTTTTAAGCTTATCTCCTTTTACATATTTTTATCTTGGAAATCTTAACTTCATGTTTTTAAGGATGAATAGTTTGCTTTTATTATGCTGTACCTTTTTAGTAATGTTTTGTGTATTTAGTTTTGATGGTACTTTTTATTCTGTTTTATAGCTGTATGAATGTGCTGGCTGTCTCACCACCTCTACCTGTTGTAGATGAATTGCCCCTTGGGGACCTAATAAAGTGAACTTGAACTTGGACCCTGTGTTCACAATTTCGTTCACATGTACCACAATTTGTGTATGAAAGGGCCTTGAATCCTTGAATGTATTGTCTGTGTGGGACTTACCCATCAGAAAGATCTTTGTCTCACAATTGAAGAGCTTTAACCGCATCCGAGCTGAAGCAAGGGACATTGAGTCCAAGTGGGCCAAGCGCCATGCCTCAATTGAGGCAGCTGTCTTGAGCTGTGGACGCAAGTTTGCTGGTGGACCTCCATGACCTCCACTATTTGTTGGAGATGTGGATGTTTCTGTTGGATATTTGGACCATTTTGTTGGAGATTTGGACCTTTTTGACAGAGCTGGACGTTTTTGTTGGAGATTTGGACATTTTTGTTGGAGATTTGGACAGGTTTTTTTTTTTTAGATTTGGACGTTTTTGTTGGAGATTTGGATCTTTCTGTTAGAGATTTGGACATTTGATTTTAGTTGGAGATTTGGATGTTTTTCTTGGAGATTTGGACGTTTTTGTTGGAGATTTAGATGTTTTTGTTGGAGATTTGGACCTTTCTGTTAGAGATTTGGACATTTGATTTTAGTTGGAGATTTGGATGTTTTTCTTGGAGATTTGGACGTTTTTGTTGGAGATTTAGATGTTTTTGTTGGAGATTTGGACCTTTCTGTTAGAGATTTGGACCTTTTTGTTAGAGATTTGGAACTTTTTGTTGGAGATTTGAGCATTTTTGTTAGAGATTTGGAACTTTTTGTTGGAGATTTGAGCATTTTTGTTAGAGATCTGGGCCTTTCTGTTAGAGATTTGGACGTTTTTCTTGGAGATTTAGCCCTTTCTGTTAGAGATTTGTACCTTTTTGTTGGAGATTTGGAATTTTTTGTTGGAGATTTGGACCTTTTTGAGATAGCTGGACCTTTTTGAGAGATTTGGACCTTTTTGTTGTAGATCTGGGTATTTTTGTTGGAGATTTGGACATTTCTGTTAGAGATTTGTGTTTGGTCGTTACATTTATTATCTGCACCGTTTTTATGTCTATTTTTTGTACTTCATTGTGTATGTTGCCTATGTGTTGTCTGTTGTTTGTTTGTTTGTTTGTTTGTGAAGCACTTTGGTTGGCCTTGTTGCTGTTTTAAGTGCTCTATAAATAAAATGGTATGGTATGGTATTCAAAAGTTTTTAAGATAACGGAAAGTAATTATTACCTAAGGGGGTGCTTTATTTTTGAAGTAAGCAAAGAAAGAACTAATGTCAATTAGAGTCAGAGTCAGAGTCAGAGAGTCTTTATTGTCATTTGCACCGCATGTGGTACATGTGATGAAAACGAGATTATGTACACGGGGTCCCAGTTACATCCAACAACAAATGCAAGAGAAAAACAGTAATAACATCTAGAATTAACTAAGAAAAACATCAACTAGTAATACACTAAGCCTAATATAGTGGGAATAAACAGCAGCACGAACATGAGTTTGTATGAGCAGATGGTCACAGATGAACACAGCAACAAGAAAACAGATCAGCATCAGCATGATGTGATATTTTGCAGTGTTTATTTTTTATTTTATTTTTATTTATTCATGAGTCTAACAGCCTCAGGGTAGAAGCTGTTCCTCAGTCTAGTGGTTCTACATTTGATGCTCCTCAACCTCCGTCCTGAGGGGAGTGGGGCAAAGAGTGAGTGTGCTGGGTGAGTGAGGTCTTTCATGATGCAGGTGGCTCTTTTCCTGCATCTGGAGGTGTAAATGTCTGTGATGGTGGGGAGACTGACTCCAACAGACTTCTGTGCAGCCTTCACCACTCTCTGTAGAGCTTTCCTCTCTTCAACTGTGCAGCCTCCATGCCACACGTTGATGCTGGAGCACAGGACGCTCTCCACTGCACACCTGTAGAACGAGGTGAGAACTGGGCTGCTCAGACCAGCTCGTCTCAGCCGTCTGAGGAAGTAGAGTCTCTGATGACCTTTCTTGATCAGGCTGGTGGTGTTGTTGCTCCAGCTGAGATTATCATTCATGTGTACACCCAAGTATTTGTAGCTGGAGACCACTTCCACTGCAGACCCACCTATTTTCAGTGGGGCGTGGGTGTGTTTGTTCCTTCTGAAGTCCACAATCATCTCCTTTGTCTTCTTCACATTCATGTGAAGATTATTCTCTTTGCACCAGCTCTCCAGGTGTTCCACCTCCTGTCTGTAGCTGGACTCATCATTGTTTGTGATGCATCCCACCACCGCTGTATCATCTGCAAACTTAACAATATGACAGCCTGGAAGTGTGGCTGTACAATCATATGTGAGCAGAGTGAACAGAAGGGGGCTCAGCACACATCCTTGAGGAGAGCCAATTAGAGATTTGTTTCAGTTTTGGAGTTTTGAGTGGTAAGCTGTGGAATAATTTATGTGAGGAAATTAAGTTTATCAGCTTTTTTAAGTTTTAGAAGTAGGTTAAATGCAAGTTAATGAAGAGTTACAGATTATAGAGAAAAAAGTGTGATAATGATGATAATCGTCTTCTTTTGGCTTCTCCCTCTTCATGGGTCACCCCAATGAGTCATCATCCTCCGTCTCACTCTGTCCTCTGCATCCTCTGTATTATAAGAATAATAACAATAATAATAATGATGATGATAATAATAATAATAATAATAATAATAACAATAATAATGATAATGATAATAATAATAATAATAATAATAATAATAATAATAATAATAATAATAATAATGATAATAATAAATTTCAATGAAGATATATTTGACAGGATTGAATATGTCATCAGAAAGTATAAAAAGCTTTATTAGCTGATAGATGAACTCCAGTAGAAAGTACACCAGGACCTGCCATTCTGTGTCTGTTTCCACTTCCTGTTCCTCTCAAACCCCAGCCACTCAAAGCAGATGGCCGCTCGTCCTGAGTCTGGTTCTGCTGGAGGTTTCTTCCTGTTAAAAGGGACTTTTTCCTTTCCACTGTTGCTTTTGTGCTTGCTGAAGATGGAAGACTGTGATGAAGTGAAGATTCAACACAATCTGTTGCTTCCTTAGATAGATAACTTTACTAATTGTCTTTTATAATGTGTGTGGATGTTGTTGTACAGTGCCCCGAGATTACTTCTATTGGGACTTTAATTCAGTTTAATTTAATTCTGAAATATGGTGTTTACAACACATACTGGTCTACTGAAGGAGAACTGGAAACTGACAGAAGTTATAGGCTGGTTCTGATGAGGAAGTAGAGGCGTCTGGGCTGAATGAAGGGAACAGGTGAGAGTAACGTAAAGTATGTTGTAATCCTTGTATGTTCCCATACAATGGTGAAATCGGTTCGCTGCATTTAACCCGTTGCACATACACCCAGGTGGAGCAGTTATGTAAACGCCCGGGCGAGTGTGGCAAGAAAACCAAACTGAAATTAAACCCATTGAGCAGAAAACTGAGAACAAACAAAAAAGCTAAAAAATAATTAGCCTGAATAATAAATACAAAATAAATTAAAAAAAAACATTACCAAAAAAATAAATAAAATGCCAATACCAACAGACACCAGCTCCCCATGATCCAGAAAGGTGAAGTGGGCAAAGCAGATTATTTAGTTTTATTAACATGACTTTTTTTTTTTTAAACAAATACAGATTTATGACTTTTAAGGTTAATATTTATTGAAACTTTTTCTACGTTGTTGTATTTGACAACAGTGGTTCTTTATAATTCTGAGGAATGTTTAGACGTTTTGCTTGTGAGAATCCTGTTCTTTGTGGACGAGCAGAAAAATAAAACCAGGAGACTTCTTTAAGCAGCGACGTGTGTGAAGCAGACTGATGCTCGGCTGGTGACGACGCTCGCTGCTACCCAGGTGTTGGGACCTGAGTAATTCCCAGAGCTTTTATCGATTCTGAATGAAGCGTATGCACATGTGTTGGCTTTGATGGAGAGAAGTTAAGTCATCTTTTCTCTTTTCTCTGTCTCGTCATCCGTCTCTATTCTTCTTTTTAATGGAAAATTCAAACAGACCACATCATTTCCCATCATGCCTCCTGTTTCTCCGTCCTCTGAATCCATCTCCTGCCTCTCTCCATTTCACCTGACCAAATATCACAGAGCCTTTTCTCATCTCTGTCCTTTGTCAGAGACACTGATCAATACAACAGAAAGGCCAGGGGGTGTGGGTGAGTGGGGAGGACAGAAAAATGGATCCTGGTTGCAGTTTTTCCACCTTTAGGGGGTCCAGTTCCCTGTCCCGAACCTCTCTGACTGAACTCAGATCAGCATCAGGTTTATTCTGTCATCAAGTCTTTAATTTATGTGGGATTCCAGTGTTTTCGTCTTCTGCACTTCCTGAGTGGCAGGGCGGCTCCAATGAGCAGCAGCTGTGGTTAATTCCAGTGATGAACTCCAGGAGTATAAAGGACCATTCAAGTGTTCTCTCCTCCACTGGAACATCTGGATACCAGGCAGTACTGTAATGACAGCCATAAGATTAAGACTAGTTTTCCTAGTCCTGCTTCCTGATCAAGCCTATACCCTGGACATATGTTTTCCTTTGTGCTGTCAAGCTGAATTATACCCAGGAACCCGTGGTGCCTCTTACCTCCAGCCTGTGTCCGTCCTGCCACTCACCTGCCGGACTTCTTTGTTCCTTCCACGTTTGTGCTGCAGTTGTTTTGCCGTATTGTTTTACATTATTAGTTTAGCACATATCTTAGATCTTTTAGCATACCGTGTGGCATTCGTTTAGAGCAGGGGTCTGCAACTTGTGGCTCTGGAGCCTCTTTGATCCCTCTGCAGCTTTGACCGAAACAAACATAAAATTAAATTTTATTGGTTGTTCTACAAACAACAAAAAAGCATTAGTTTTAGCTGTTTTCCTGTCATTTCATTTGCAAATAATACTTATACTTTTTGCTTTATTTCTATACTTGAATTATTTTTTCCACAATAAAAAAATCCCATGAGTCTGCATTGTTCAGTTTTTTTTTTTTTTTTTACTATTTTCCTCTTCTTTACAAGAATCTGATCTTTTCATTTGTCTTAAATTGTAAAAATATCAATAAATGTTAAAAATCATTAGTTGTTTTTTTGCTTTATAATGTCACACATACTGGCCGCAACAGTCTCCTCCAACAAATCTAAAGTGGCCCATGGGCCACCAGTTGAGTTGTAGCAGGTTGTTGCGGCTCTGAACACTTTTAATTTAGTGAACAAATGCGTAAAAATGGCTCTTTTGGTCGTAAAAGTTGCAGAAACCTGGTTTATCTTAGATCCTTATACAGTATACTGTTTCTTTTCACACTTTATATTTTTGCTATTGTTAGGTGTAACTGGGACCCTGTGTACATAATTTCATTCTACGTCATGTACCACATGTGGTGAAATGACAAATAACTTGAACTTGAACGTCCTGCCTGCCATCAATCTTACCAATACCTGTTCACCTATCTGCCTCTTCACCACCATCTTTACCACCATAGTTACCTGGAAGAGAAATGATTATTACAAGTTTATCAGTGATAACTTTTGGATATCATATTTACCAATCTGAAGAAAAGAATTTGTCCAGATGACCCAACTTAATTAACCTTGTTAGATTGTTCTACCTGGATTATTGAGCATGCATCAGGACTTTTACTGAGTTGTTCTGCGCTGGGAGTTTAACTTACTGCAAATGTGATAATGTGATTTTATTAAAAAATAAAAAACAAAGTTCCACCAATCAGATTTACAGACGGAAACATGAGTATCACATTGAGTTTATGTTGTTTTGTTGTTGTATATTAAAATGTGAGTTTTTATTTTAAGTACTTCTGTGTTTCTGTTGCTTCCAATACAGTAAACTGATAAAATTCTGAAATTTTAGACAGGTAAAACAACCTATGCAGTACACATGGTACCTACACAGTGCCCACCTGGTACTTCTTAGGCAGGTATCTGTTCAGTACCAGACACAGGTCGGGATTTTATAAATACCTTCCTGTTAGTATTTGTACATGCCTGTGAAACTGAGGGAAAATATCAAAGTTTTGGCTTCACGTCAGGTTTGATTGTGTAAAAGAATCTGTTGATCACAGCTCTGTGGATTTATCTTCAGATGAGCGGCTCCAGATCTGTCTTTGACTCATCGGACCTTTTGGGTTGATTCTCGTAAACATGAAAATAACCGCAGCGACCAATCAGCTCGTGACATTAACCTGCAGCGGGCCGCCGGGCAGCACCAGCAGCTCTGGACACGTTTCTGTAGCGGATGGAGTGAGTTGGTTCTGTGTTTTTGTCACGCTGCTGCAAACCTTGTCGTACAGTCCTCTGTAGAAACCCATCTGGATCCGTGTATCAGCAGGAAAAGTGCTAACAGCACTCTGACAAACATAAACACAACACCAACATGTTCTGACCCGTTGTTCAAATGAACCATCAAACTCACTTTGACCTTTGATTAGAATCCTGCATCCTGCTCACGCACTCGGAGGGAACAGAACCGGGTCTGAGTGATGCACGGAAACACTTCAGTTTGAATCCAGAACCAACATGAGTCTGAGTACGAAGCTTCGGCTTAATTCCTTGGAATGAAAACACAGAAACTGTAGCAGAGAAAAAAACAACTGAAATCTTTCAGCTAAAGTTTGATTTGATCAAAATAAATGTTATCATAAATAAACACATACATTAAAATAACATTAAAATTACACGATGTGTGTATAAAACTGCTCTGACCCTGGGGGTTGGGCAGGAATCTGACCTCACTTAAAGAGGCTTTTTCTCATTTTCTCTCCTTTTGACGACAGGAGAGTCAAATCAGAACGAGAATTAAAGATCCTGTCATCTGCAGACCAAATGGTCCTGAAATGTCATGTCTTGCTGCTAATGAGGTGGGGAGTACTGTCGGGGTTAAAGTAGTTTAGGGCCTGCGTGTCCACACACACAGAAACACACATACAGACAGTGACATTTAACAGAACCATAGACCAAGACCGGACTTTGTTTCAGTATCTCCTTCACTGACTACTTTGAACTATCACACAATGGAGGTAGCTAACCCAGAGCAGAGGGACTGAGTCAAAACAGACTCAAAATCACTAGCTATGTTTACATTGACATAAGTAATCGGATTAAACGACCATCCAGCCATTCTCTTCCGCTTATCCGGGGTCAAGTCATGGGTGTAGTAGCTTAAGTAGGGAGTACCAGACTTCCCTCTCCCCAGCCACTTGGAGCAGCTCCTCCGGGGGAATTCCAAGGTGTTCCCAGGCCAGCTGAGAAACTGAAAGTTATGCACCATAACTCATGTTCCCTGAAGGAAGGGAACGAGGTGCAACATACTTGCTATAATAATAATAATTAATTCAATTTATAACGCACTTTTCATTACTGAAAATCTCAAAGTGCTACACATATATTGAATGCTACACACATTCATAAACCGGTGGCGGCAGACTACCATGCAAGGTGCTTTCCAGTCCTACCGGGAGCAACTCAGGGTTAAGTGTCTTGCCCAAGGACACAACAACACATGGTGCGGGTCCCGGGAGTCGAACCGCCAACTTTCCGATCGGGAGACGACTGCCATTACCACTACACCACGGCCGCCCACATGGGAATTGCGCCCCCGCGCGATTACCTGAAGGAATACAATCACGCCTTTTACGGCAGGGGGCATCACCCCGCGTCAGAGGTACCGCCTTTCAGGTACTTAAGCGACTGACGCCCCTCCATCTTTCTCAGAAATTGCACTTCACCGAGCTTCCAGCATTGAAAAGGGCCAGCTATGTTGCACCTCGTTCCCTTCCTTCAGGGAACATGAGTTATGGTGCATAACTTTCAGTTCCCTTTCAGTTCGGTCTCTCGGTGCAACATACTTGCTATGGGAACGTAATTCATTCACGCCCTTGAAATGCTCAGCAAAATGCATGTGAGAACCTCCATCCTAAGGGACGGGCATCTCTTAGCTGCTTACTACAAGGAATGCAGAGAGCAGATGCCAAGAGGAAAAAAGGCCAAATGTGAGAGACATTCACATGATGTCTCACATGACCTATTAATATATATAACACTAACTAGAAACAGCCCAAGCGTGCTCCAGTAGTTTGAGTACTCATCGTCTCCTGTTTCCCTTTTTGGGCAGGAGGAGTGATGTTTTCCTCCTTTGTTGTTGTTTTCACGGCTCGACTGACAAGTGGAGCCCATCCTGATGTAGGAGATCAGACAAGGAGAGGGGAAACCTTTCCATTCTACGTCTCCCAGACAGAAAAAATAAACATCAAGGGGAACCCTTGTGAATGTTATTGCTGCTTGTGTCGGGACAAAGCAACCAAAGCCTTAGGCTTTCAGCCAGTACCTTTCAGAGGCCAGGCTGAGAGCTGCCACAACCCTAGACGTGAATGTAGAAGTTGTCCACGTGCCTGAGTCAGTAGGTCCCTATGAGGAGGAAATTGCCATGGTGTCCCTGACAACATTGAGCTCAACTCCGGGAACCACGATTTCTGTGGCCATCTGGGAGCTAGGAGGATCAAGGAGAGGGCTCCCCGCCTTACCAGTTCCAATGTCGCCCTGATCAGAGGGACAGGTGGGAAAGCATAGTAGAGCACCCTTGCTGGCCAATCATGTGAGCATCTATTCCCAACGGAGCATCTGTCTCCTTCAGGGAGAAATAGAGGTCACAGTGTGAGCTAGCCCTGCAGAACAAGTCCACAGAGGCTCTGCCGAAACGTGACCATACCTGTTCCACGATCCGTGGGTTCAGGCTCCATTCCGATGCCAACAGAGGCCCTCTTGAAAGGGCATCCGCTCCATAATTCAGATCACCAGGGACATGAGTTGCCCTGAGTGACAGAACTCTTGGAGCACACCACGTGAGCATCCTCCGTGTCAGATCAAGGAGGGCCCGGGATCTCGTCCCTCCTTCTCTGTTGATGAAAGACACCGTGGTCCTGTTATCTGATTTTACCAGGATATGATGTCCGGCAATCAGACCTTTACTGAAGAAGTATTTTAATGACAGGAATACGGCCAGTAATTCCAGGAAGTTGATATGTAATTTGGCTTCCTGCTTGTTCCAAAGGCCGCGGGCGTTCTGGTTCCTGCAGATCGCTCCCCATCCTGTTTTTGAGGCGTCCGTCGTGATGACTACACGGGACGACACCCTTCCCAGTGAGACCCCTTCCGTGAAGACGGATGGATCTCTCCAAGGTCCCAGGGCCTTTAGACACTCTGGGTCTATTTTAACCTTTTCCGCTTGTTTGGGCAGAGCGGGTTGTATTTGTTGGTTAAACCATACCTGTATGGCCCGCATTTTCAA
>JBBPBX010015351.1:31578-49597 GCA_038048925.1 Garcialebias charrua | reverse complement strand
ACAGGTCGCAAGTCCATCACAGGGCCACATATAGAGACAAACGAGACAAACAACCATTCACTCTCTCACTCACACCTAGGGAAAATTTAGAGTTATCAATCAGCCTAACATGCATGTTTTTGGTCTGTGGGAGGAAACCCGAGTACCCGGAGGAAACCCACGCAGACTCAGAACCTAATGTAGAAGATTTGATTGATACAATTTTTTTCCCGTAATAAAAAATAGTGAATGTTATAATGAAGAGCAGTTTAATGACATCAATATGACAAATGGAAATTTCTCTATTATTCACTTCAATAGTAGAAGCATAAATGCAAATATATCCAAAATAACAGATTACTTAAAACAATTAAACAAAACTTTTATGATAATAGCACTGTCAGAGGCATGGCTCAATGATGATAACACAAATGTTCACATCGAAGGTTATGAATTATATCATATGAACAGAAATAATAAAAGGGGTGGTGGAGTTGCTCTATTTGTTAACAATGAAATAAAATGTAAACTAATTAGCGAAATGTCAATAATTGTTGATAACATCATGGAAATAATAACAATAGAAATAACTAGAAAGTTCCGGAGAAACTTTGACGGGGGCTGCCAGGCTGTTGCCAGACATCTTGAATCAAAATGGCTCCAAATGTTAATCAGTTCTAGAGATACATTTGATAAATACTTTCTATGAGTTTCAAACAGTACCAACAGTGAGTATGTTTTCATCAGATTCTAAATCATGTGACTTGACAGCAGCAGTTTGTGTGAGGAGTGTTCTCCCATTCATTTTCAATGGGGAAATATGGCAACTTTGTTAGCAAAATACATCGCCATGGTAACTCCGATTGCTTAGAAAAGTAATAGCACACATCTCTGAGTCGGGCCGGTCGTTTTGATATAACTTTTGTGGGGGTTCACTTTGTGGTTCGGTCCGTATTAAAGTTGAAAAAGATAACTTTTTCTGGTGTAGAATAATAAGTGGGCAGTAACCAACTAGTTCCTGGATTTGGAGATTCATTACGTCTTTGTTCGCAAATTACGTTGCCATGGTAAGTCGAAATGCCAATAAAAGTAATAGCACACATCAGGGGGCCGAGCCAGTCGTTTTGATATAACTTTTGTGGGGGTAGACATTGTGGTTCGGGCCGCATTAACGTTCGACGACAATGTAGACACACGTTCGAGCACAATAACAATAGGTGGCTTCCATGCATTTACATGCAATGGCAGCCCCCAATAAACAAGAATGAAACATAATAATAAGATGTGTATATAGATCACCAGGATCAAATATAGAAATATCCACTTGTAAAATCTTGGAGCTATTGGAAAAGAGTTGTAATAAAAAAGTTTTTTGTGTGGAGACTTTAATATTGATCTTGGAAATAAAACAGATTCAAATAACATCAGTACATTTATAAATGCAATGTATAGTTTAAATCTGTATCTGTTGATATCAAAGCCAACAAGAATTACAACACATAGTGCCACAATAATTGATAATATTTTCACAAATATAACAAATGGGGATGTGATAGGTGGTATTTTAATGACCGACTTAAGTGATCATTTACCAGTTTTCACAATCTATAAAAATGATCAAAGCATCACAAAAGCAGTTACAGTGAAGAAAAAAATAATTAACACTTCAAAAAAAGCTTTGTATATATTAAAAGATGATTTAGATAAACAAAACTGGAATGACGTGTATGTTGATGATGTGAACAGAGCATATGATGAGTTTATGAATATCTTAGAAGCTTTGTATGAAAAGAACTGTGTGCAAAAAAATTATACAAAGAGAAATATTGTTGACCAACCATGGATGACGAAAGGATTGAGAAATGCTTGTAAAAAGGAATTATTTGTATTCAGGCTTCTTGACATTGCGAAGTCAAAATGCTGAAGAAGGAGGTGTGGTCGTAAGATGGAGTAAGTCGCACTTGCCGGTGCTCCGGTTGAAACTTGTTTTTTAGTACCACCAAGCCCTCTACATCTACCTTTTTTTGCCTATTATCACGCACACAACTTCCTTCAAACATCTCTTTTAAAGATTTTAAATTAAAAAATGTCTCAAAAGTCGACAAGATCGAAGAAGGACGCTGAGAAGGATGACGCTGGCCTAATAACCCTCGAGGCAATTACCTCGCTGCTCGAGGAGCACCGCGCGGCGCTGTCAGCTGAGTTTAAACAAACTTTTCACCAGCTGGATCTCAAACTGGACCAGACTCGGCTCGCGGTGGAGGAACACGGCCAGCGTGTGTCATCACTGGAACTTGTCACTAACGACCTGAGCCAGCGCATGTCGGAGGTGGAAAACACCTGCTCAACTCTCCAGGAGGAAAACACCAGACTAAAATCTAAACTAGCAGATTTAGAAAGTCGAAGCAGACGGCAAAATATTCGTGTGCTGGGTTTACCGGAGTCTATTGAGAGCGGACGTCCTACAGACTTCTTCTCCAACCTGCTGTGTGACATCTACGGGCGTGACACGCTTCCTTCTCCACCCGAACTGGACCGGGCCCATCGAACCCTCGCCCCGAAACCCGCCTCGGACCAGCGGCCGCGCCCGGTTATCCTGCGAGTGCACCGGGTCCAGGTGAAGGAGCTCATGATCCGGGAGGCTCGACGCAGAGGCAGGCTTGAATACCAGGGAAAACCGGTGCGGATCGTGGAAGATTACAGCCCAGAAGTCCTCAACCAGCGAGTGGAATATAAGGACGTGATGGCTGTGCTGTACTCTCTGGGCTTAAAACCTGCTTTGCTTTTTCCTGCTCGACTCCGCGTGACTTTACCTGATGGAAACAGAAAGTGGCTGGGCTCGGTCGAGGAGGCGCAGAAGTTCATAGACACCTTTCAGGCTTCACAGCGCAAGTAACATTTAAACTTTTTCTTTGACTGATGAGCAACGCGCTGTTCCCACACTGGCTTTGATTATTACACTAAACTATTGTTTACATGAGGTGACGAACAGATGAGCAGGACTCTGCTCATACTCTCATTATCTGAGACTTTTTAGTTTTCACTGCGGCTTTTTTGGTTTTGTATTTAAGCACATAAATAATTGAAGTATTCTTGTATAAAAATGGGTGAAATATATAATGTTTTCAATATATTATTTTGAACTACTAACATTTTTCCTCTTCTCGTTTACCTGTGACTATCTTGAGCTGAATTTTGGGTTAGTCCTGGATTGATTGATAATTAATTTGAGATTAGGATTAATTTAACTTTAGGTTTGTATATGTGTGCGTGATTACCGGTACACATTTATGTGTATACATTTTTTTGGCCTTGCATACCTTAAACTAGTTTGTGAGGTGCTTATAAAAAAAAAAAAAAAATATAAAATTTTTTTAATCCCCCCCCCCCTTTTATGATACTGGAGCCCTAGTTTAAAAGTTAGACAGGAGTTACCTCAGCCTTTACAGCGCAAGTACAGTAATATTTAACTTTTCTTTTGACTGATGTGCAACGCGCTGTTCCCGCACTGGCTTTGTCTATGTTTAGACTAAACTTTTGTTTACATGAGGTGACGAACAGATTAGCAGGACTCTGCCCATACTCTGATTATCTTAGACTTTCCTTTTTTTGGTGGGGCTTTTTGGTTCTGTATTTAGGCACATAAATAATTGAAGTAGGCCTATTCATGTATAAAAATGGGTGAAATATATAATGTTTTCAATATATTATTTTGAACTATTAACATTTTTCCTCTTCCTGTATACCTGTTGACTATCTTGAATTGAATCTTGAATTGGTCTTGGACTGATTGAAGATTTAATTTAGGATTAGGATTAATTTAACTTTGTTTATATGTATGTGCGTGATCACACATCTATGTGTACATTTTTGGCCTTGCATGAGGTGCTTATACAATTTTTTTCCCTTTTATGATACTGGAGCACTAGTTTAAAAGTTAGACAGGAGACTTATTTTTAATTTTTATGGAGCTTGCTGCTTCTGTTTTTTGCAGCTGTCCAGGGTGGGAAAGGGAGGGGGGTGGGGGGTCCATCACTGCCATTAATTTATATTTTCTTTCACTTTGCCAAGAACTGCACAGCCATCAACACATTAGACTGTATTACCTACCTTTCTTATACAAATTATTAGTAATATGAGTGGTCAGTTGGTGTTGTCAAGCTGGAACGTCAAAGGTTTGAACCACCCCGTCAAGAGAAGGAAGGTGCTTTCTCATTTAAAACAGTTAAAAACAGGCATTGCTTTCCTGCAGGAGACTCATATTAGAAGTGACGATAGCAAACGATTACTGCAAACATGGCACGGGCAGAGTTTCCATTCCTCCTTTCGAGCAAAGGCTCGGGGCGTCTCGATCCTCATCAGTCAAGACATTTCATTTGAACCATTTCAAGTTAACTCAGATAAATATGGTCGTTTTGTGATTGTTTCCGGTAAATTGTACAACACACCAGTAGTGCTAGTTAACGTTTATGCCCCAAATACGGATGATGTTGGTTTCTTTGAGAAATTATTTTCACTGCTCCCGGACCTAAACACATATTCATTGATACTCAGTGGTGACTTGAATTGCTGGTTGGATCCAGTTTTGGACAGATCCTCTACAAACCCTGCCACAGCCAGCAGGTCGTCCCACACTATTCGTGCCTTTTTATCTAAATATGGCCTGTGCGATGTATGGCGTTTTTTACACCCAGCTGAGAGAGAATATTCTTTTTTTTCTCATGTTCATCACTCGTACTCGAGGATCGATTACTTTTTCATAGACAACAAACTTCTTCCCTCTGTCCGTAGCTGTGACTACCACAGTATTGTCATCTCAGACCATGCACCTGTCACTCTGTCTCTGTCCCTCCCTGACATTCCTATAAGGAGTAGACAGTGGAGATTCAATTCAACGTTACTGTCAAACAATGATTTTGTTACATTTATAGAAAAAGAAATAACCTTCTTTCTATCCATAAACAGAACTCCTGGGATCCCATTGTCAACCGTTTGGGATACCCTTAAGGCCTATCTTAGGGGACAAATCATTTCATATACCGCCCGGCTGAGGCAAAAATCTCAAAAAGAAAGAACTGATTTAGCCCAGCAGATAAAAGAAATTGATCAACAATATGCTCAAAACAAATGCCCTAATCTGTACAAAAAAAAGTAGAACTCAAAACTAAGTTTGATTTATTGTCTACATACTCAATAGAACAATCACTTTTGAAAAGTAAATCATCATTTTACATACATGGAGAAAAGTCAGGAAAACTACTGGCAAATCAGTTGAAGGGTGCCACGGCGAAACAAATCATCCCTAAGATCCAATTAAAGAATGGAACCATAACTCTAGATCATTTACAAATTAACAGAGCATTTAAGGACTTTTATTCCCATTTATATACTTCAGAATCTCAAACCAACAAGAATTTATCTTCTCAGTTTTTCGAAAAGACCAATATGCCAAAACTCACACCCAATCTGAAAGATGCACTGGAGATCACAATATCCCTGACAGAAATTGTGTCAGCTGTATCGGTAATGCAGTCTGGCAAATGTCCGGGTCCTGACGGCTTCCCTGCTGAATTTTTTAAGAAATTTTCTCCATTACTTTCCCCACTCTTACACTCGGTTCTCTTAGAGTCGTTTGACAAAGGATCCCTTCCGAAATCTTTCTTAGAGGCCTGCATTACCCTCATTGCAAAGAAAGGAAAAGACCCAACTCACTGTTCCTCTTATCGACCAATCTCCCTTTTAAATACAGATGCCAAAATTTTAGCTAAAGTTCTTGCTCAAAGGTTGGAAAAGATCCTTCCTTTCATCATATCAAAAGACCAGACTGGATTCATTAAAGGCAGGCACTCCTTTTTTAATATCAGACGCCTTTTGGACATTATTTATTCTCCTTCGGATACTGTTCCTGAGTGTGTTATTTCCCTTGATGCGGAGAAAGCATTTGATCGGGTTGAATGGGACTACTTGTTTAATGTTCTTGACAAATTTGGTTTTGGCCCCAATTTCATTACATGGGTGCAATTAATTTATTCACATCCCACCGCAACCATTCGTACCAACTCTCAGATATCGAAACCATTCAGTCTACATCGAGGAACTCGCCAGGGATGCCCACTGAGCCCTTTGCTCTTTGACCTGGCAATTGAACCTCTTGCCACTGCTTTGCGGTCCTGTGACACAATTTCAGGAATCTGGAGAGGCGATATGGAGCACAAGGTCTCCCTTTATGCTGATGACCTTTTACTTTTCATTTCTCATCCGACTGACACGCTGCCTTCCGTTTTATCATTACTTGAGGAATTTGGAATCAATTCTGGTTACAAATTAAACTTGAGTAAAAGTATAATTTTCCCTGTCAATACCCTGGCGCAGACTCTTGACTTTAGTAAATGGCCTTTTAAAATTGAGAAGATAAAATTCTCTTACCTGGGTGTTACAGTTACGAGGAGGTATAAGGATTTATATCAAGAAAATTTTGTCTCTCTGTTGAATCAGACAAAGCAGGCATTATCCCGATGGTCACCGCTTTCCACTTCCCTCATAGGCCGTATTAACTCAGTCAAGATGGTCACTTTACCTAAGTTTTTATATCTCTTTCAAAATATTCCTGTTTTTATCCCTGGTTCATTCTTTGTTCAGTTAGATTCCATCATTTCATCATATCTGTGGCAAGGAAAACGTCCACGCTTAAATAAGACACATCTCCAAAAAACTAAGGCCGCAGGCGGTCTTGCCCTTCCAAATTTCCGCTTTTACTATTGGGCAGCAAACTTGCACTGTCTAGCATTCTGGTCATTCTATTACAACAGACCTGACAGCCCTGACTGGGTAGAGATGGAGTCACAGTGTTCTGGGAAATGGTCCTCCGTGGCTTTCTTGGGATCCTCATTCCCGCTTCCACCATTTACAACTGTTACAAATCCAGTTATAAAACACTCACTAAAAATCTGGGCACAATTTCGTAAATATTTTGATTTCTCTAGTTTCTCTCTTTATAGCCCTATTATGTCTAACCAACTTTTCAAACCATCATCTCAGGACTCTGTTTTTAAAGAATGGCAAAGAAGGGGTATAGTACGCTTCAATGACTTATTTATTAATAACACTTTAGCTTCATTTCAACAACTATGTGAAAAATTTAGTCTTCCCCAGTCCAATTTTTTTAGGTATCTCCAAATACGGCACTTTATTACTCTTCATTTGTCCAACCTCTCCATTTCAACTGATAGCAGTATTGTTGACACTATTCTTTCTCTAGACCCAAATAAAAAACAGTCCATTTCATTCATTTACAGTAAACTATTGGATTTGAAGCGTGCTTCCTCAGATAAAATCAAAGCTGCTTGGGAAGAGGATCTCGGCTCCTCTATTTCAGAGGACTCTTGGACCTCCATACTCAAACTGGTGAGCTCCAGTTCTCTCTGTGCTAGACATTGTCTAATACAATTTAAAGTGGTGCACAGAGCTCACATCTCTAAACTGAAATTGTCCTCTATGTATCCTGATGTCAGCCCATACTGTGTGAGATGCAAACATGCTGAAGCCTCTCTCTCCCATATGTTTTGGTTTTGCCCATCTATGAACAAATATTGGCGGGAAATCTTTCAGACATTATCACGTGTACTAGATACACGTCTGAACCCTGACCCACTGATTGCTCTGTTTGGTCTTGTAGAGGGCATGACAAACCTAAATAAAAACCAACAACACGTAATATCGTTCACCTCTCTCCTGGCCAGACGAGCTATTTTGCTAAGGTGGAAAGAACCGTCTCCACCCACTCACGCTCAGTGGTTGGCTGACATCATGTCCTGTTTAAAGCTGGAGAAAATCAGATTCACACTCCAACAGAAAGAGGGTAAATTTGAGAATGTTTGGGGACCTTTCCTGAATTTATTCCAGTCTCTTTGACAACACTACTCATTCAGGTTAATGCAGTCTCTTGGCTATTTTACCTTTTATTTATTATCTCCCTTTCCTTTTGGCAGTGATTGGGTAGGGATTATTTTATTTTTTTTTATTTTTTTTTTCCTTTGGTGTGAATTATGGTGTACATGTTGCAGCTCAGATTGACTAGGTTTGATGGTGTCTTCACCAATGGTTACATGCAGATGTTTCATTGTCATCTTTGCTGTTTAATGATGTTGTGTTTTTTTTGTTGGAGGAAAAAAAAGAAAAATTCAATAAAAAGATCTTGACTTTGATAATGTAAACATCTCCCACGGAGCTTTTGTTTGAACACATGCACGCAGCACGCACGCGCAGACAGCCGGCATTTTAACAATGGCGGTGGACTGGACAGTGGACACACGCACCACTTTCTGAACTATAGCTGATGGAATATATTTTGATTCTCATATTTAATTATTCTACACCTTACCTGCATCTGTGTTGGAAGAGAGCCAGCTGCCTGGATCCAGTTGTCGCTGTTAACGAGGCAGTCGGACATTTCACGTGTCACGCTGCACTATAACATACTAAATGTGCTATATATTAACAGTTTAACAATAATAAACAGTATTTATGTTAGCGTGGGAGATATTTAAATTTATCTGAGCTAAATGAAGCTATCTGGACTCGTTACGTCATGCCTAACATGCTGCTGAAAATGAAGACACCAGGTTGATTTTTAATTTATTTGTTTATTCAACACCACAAACTCATGTCACAAACACTGAGAATTAAATTGAACACTTTTAAAAACACGTTAACCGAACTTTAATGAACTGGACTCTGTTGTTTTCATCCTGGTGGACACTGGACCCACATCCGAACCGCCGGTCCGCTTCGTGGAACAGCTTCGACCTCGCAGGAAAAAAATAAAAATAAAACCTCAGTTGGTTGTTCTGTGATTGAACTAAACACAAGGAAACATTATTAAGAGTTACCTTGTAGCGCAGCTGATTCTCACGGACTAAAGTCAGACATGTTGACGCGGTTCCGGTCCAGTCAGCAACTGGTGTGCAGCTTGTTAGATGAAGCGGTCCCACTTGGTGTCAAATCTGTTGACTCTTATCCAAATTCCAGCTTTAACTTGTTGTTAACTTGTTGACAACAACTTGTAGTTAGCTGATTTTAGCCAGAGAGGAAAACAGACGAGGCAGGCTGCCTCGGCTGCTCTGTTTACCTCAGGCAGCACGCATGCGCAGTAGTGAAGGTTCCAAAAATCACAGCGCCATCTAATGGCCCAGCATGGTAACTACAGTGAAATCATGAGGACGGGGGGTGGAGGGGGAGAGAGTCGTATCCACAGAATTCGACCGTGTCAACGCAAAACTTTTCACCTAATTAACATACCCAAAACATCCGTTTCCCCCACACAGTGTCCGTGTAAACTAGGGATGCACCGATCCGATACCAGTATCGGTATCGGTCCCGATATTAAACCAAGTTCTAGATCGGGTACCTGTGACAATGGACCCGATCCATAGCGATCCATAGGGGCAATCTATACAGTTTATATCTATGCTGAGCTCCGTGTGCGATGTAACGTTATGCGCCAGCGACACGTAGTGCAGTGGCACGTGCAGTTTTTTTTCCAATTTTTTCAGCTGTCCTATTGTGGGACAGCTCGTGGAGGAGATGTGTGTGCGCCGCACACACATCTCCTCCACGAGCTGTCTGCTGTCCTCTGAGTGCACGCGCGGCACGCGCGCTCCAGCCTGCGGACCAAAGCGCAAGTCACAGCCTGGAGATGTGTGCGCGCCACACCTCCGCTGAGCAGAAAATATTTGTCAGAAACGGCTCTACCTGAACTGCACGGTAAAGTGTGCAAACGCATATTGGAGGAGATAAAAGATGTTATAATAATAATAATAATTAATTCAATTTATAACGCACTTTTCATTACTGAAAATCTCAAAGTGCTACACATATATTGAATGCTACACACATTCATAAACCGGTGGCAGCAGACTACCATGCAAGGTGCTTTCCAGTCCTACCGGGAGCAACTCAGGGTTAAGTGTCTTGCCCAAGAACACAACGACACATGGTGCGGGTCCCGGGAGTCGAACCGCCAGAGGAACCCCGGAGGAAACCCACGCATGCACGGGGAGAACATGCAAACTCCACCCAGAAAGGCCCCGGACCGGGATTTGAACCGGCAACCTTCTCGCTGAGAGGCAGCAGCTCTACCAGTTGTGCCACCGTGCTGCCCAATTAATTGGTTGGTTCAATTAATGCTGTTTTTCAATATCGGATCGGATCTGTATCGGCCGATACTAAACCTCAGATATCGGAATCGGTATCGGAAGTAAAAAATGTGGATCGGTGCATCCCTAAAAACAGGGCGTAAGAGTGATGAAAACAATGGACAACGACAACAACAGACAATCATAAAGGATGCGTACTAATTAAAAAATAAAAATTAAATTAAACAGCAAACTCATAGTAAGCTAAGTCAACAAAAACTTTCTTTAATCTCTATCCTGAATCATGCTTTAAGTGTGCGCTCTTTCTCCCATTCTTTATTATATTTTTCCCATATTTCCCCCACTTACTGGAGCTCATTTTATTGTGGTCTTGTCACTCTTGACAAAGAATAAAGAACAAAGAATAACACGCCCAAACAAGCGACTTTAATTTCAAAACAAGCCCAAGAAACCGCAACGTCTGTTCTTCTCCCCCCGCCCATAGGCGTAATTTACACGGGGGATGGGGGGGATTTAACCCCCTCAATAATTGGATCCAGTCAATATAACCCCCCCCAAAAAATGGCATAATTCATTTCAAGCTCCCGGATTAACTGGAGGTGCGCGCGGAGGAGGAGCGAGCGCGACTGCTCTCTCTCTGCCTTCAAAGCTGCCGTTCGCCTCCCCTTCCTCCTCCCCCCTCCAGCAGGGGACACATTGCCTCTGTCACTAGCCTCGCGAGAACTGCCCCCTGCAGTAGCCTCGGTGGCAGTTCTCGCGATGTTACTGCTGGCAGCGGGAACACAAACCCGGAAAAACACAGAGATGAATGTAACGAGAGAGAAGGCGTCCCTGCCAAAAAAGTTAAGACTTCGTGTAAATATCTTGAAAAATGGGACAGCGAATTTACTTTCCTTAAGAAGAGTAGGGTGGGGCACAATTACGCGTTTTTTAAGATTTGTAACTGCGACTTTAGTGTCTCTCATGGGGGAAGGAACGATGTCCGTCAGCATGAAAAATCCATCAAGCACAAAGGTAGGTCACATAACTGGTTTGAAAGAGGCTGATAGGTAGTTATTTTAGATTTCTTGTAAACCTGTCTTAAAATGTAAGGGGTCCTGGACTTTGGTTGGGCTAGTGCAGGGGTCTGCAACCTGCGGCTCTGGAGCCACATGTGGCTCTTTGGTCCCTCAGCAGTGGCTCTTCCAAGCTTTGATCAAAACTAACTTTAAACTGAATTTTATTTGTTCTTATAACAACAAAAAGGGCTAGTTTTAGCAGTTTTTCCTGTCATTTCCTTTGCAAATGTGTGAATACTAGAACTAATAGAATGAGTAAAACATAAGTTAACTTTATTTATTTGAAGTAGGATATTTAATTTTTCCACGATTAAAATAATTTACCTAGACCTGCATAGTTCATTATTTTATTTTTTAATTGGGAAAGATCACATTATTTTTCCTTCTTTATGATAATCTGGTCTTTTTTAGTCTTAAAATGTAAAAATATCAACAAATCGTTAGATATTTTCAGCTTTACAATGGCCAGAAAACTACAGGTCAGAAAATTGTCCTTTAACAAACTTAAAGTGGTCTGTGGGCCACCAGTTGAGAATCCCAGTTGTAGCAGGTATTGTGGCTCCGGAAACGTTTAATTTAGTGAACAAAGGGGCAGAAATGGCTCTTTTGATCATAAAGGTTGCAGATCCCTGGGCTAGTGGGATGGCTCGGCGTACCCGGCAGAAAATTTCCTTTATTTTTAAATCCAAAACTTGACAGGTATGATGCAGGGTTTTACTCTGCTCTTGTCATATTATGGCTGTATTTGAATCATTTGTTGTAATTTTTCCTAAAACTGTACAATATTTCTTCACTCAGTCACTATCTACTGACAAACTGATGTTAGACAAAGTAATCTCTGAAAAAATCTATTGTCCCCTTGCTTCTCTATCAGCATTTATAAAAACACTGAAAACACAAGAGTGACCAGGACACTGACAGCCAATAAAAACAGAGTTGTTTGTCACGCCCCAACCCACGCCCCCACCTGTCCCAGCCGCAGCTCGTTCTCATTCAAAGGATTGCAAAGCGATGCAGGACTGTTTTTTATGTGACACAAAATGTATTAAATATCCCTTCTTTATCCCAGAGCTGGACTTTTATTTAGTTTTTTTGCCAAAAGTCAAGTGATCGCTTCATCCTTCACTGACAGGAATGAGGAAATGGATTTGTCACGACTCACGAGCGAATTAAAACATGTCCAACGTTGCTTCGTGAACCTCTGCTGATTTCTTCTGGTTTTTGTGTTGTTGGATGAGTGATTCATGGTTTTATTATATTTTTTAAACAGTTATATTATCATATAAACACAGAACTTCGGAGCGCAGAGACAGGAGGAGGTGGAGCATTCCAGACATTCCAGACCAGCGCTGAGACATGAGGAAGTCACGAGCGAATTAAATCATGTCCAAACGTTGTTTCGTGAACCTCTGATGATTTCTGCTGGATTTTGTGTTGTAGGACTAGCGCTCCATGGTTTTATTTTATTTTATTAGAAGGTTTTATTACCATAAACACAGAATATCGCAGCGGCTCTGAGCAGACACACAGCAGGGGGCGGAGCAGATCCCAAGTTCAGCGGAGCACTGTGGCATTCTGCTACCTCCCCTCAGAGCCATATATAGCTCTGAGGGGAGGGAGCAGAATGCTTTTCTGCGCTGAAAATATTTCTAAGTCCCAGAGTGTTCAAATATTGCAGACCCTACCTTTAAGTTATTTTATTTTTTACTCTATTGCTCACAAAAAACTTGTAAAGATGAATCAAAATTGTTACAAAATGGCCACCATCTGGTGAGGGCCCAGGGGTGATAGTTTTATGTTTTTCTTGCCATATCTTTAGACCCGGAGGTTTTTTTCGTAACTATTCATCTGTTAAAAAGTTCAAATGATAAAGAGGGCGGAATGTTGGATGTAAGTTAATGTTGATCATTATAACTTTTGAACATTACTTTTACAAACAGCTTAAAGCTCAACCTGTTTGCAACTCCTTGCAAAGGTATTTTTCTTACAACAATACTTGTTTACTGAAATAACAGAAACTGCTTTGTCTCAAAAAACACCAAAAGAATGTTTCCTTTGTTTCAAAACTTGTTTGGCCAAAACTGACCAAGAGCCATTGTGTGAAAGTTGTTTGAACCTGTATTTCTTGTAAACTGCTACCCACCGAAATGAATAAAAGGCTGAAACAATCATTGCTAAGGCGGACTCGTCTTCCGACTTTTTAGGAGACGTTTCCCTCTTTGCAAAGATGTAAATGAAAATGCTAACTGTTGTCATTTGTGTGATTCCTTTTAGTAGATAAAGTTGCTACAGGGTTTGATCTGAAAACACATCAGTTGTTGTATTTGCTCATTCTCTGTTTGGCAAGCAACGTCTTTTCTTGTAGATGTTTGAGCCTGTAAGATAACAGACAGATAAATGAAAATGTTGTTATGTTTAATGAAAGATGATATATAACGTAACATCCATCCATCCATCCATTTTCGTCCGCTTATCCGGGGTCGGGTCGCGGGGGTAGCAGCCTAAGTAGGGAGGCCCAGACTTCCCTCTCCCCAGCCACATGGAGCAGCTCCTCTGGGGGAATCCCAAGGCGTTCCCAGGCCAGCCGAGAAACATAGTCCCTCCAGCGTGTCCTGGGTCTTCCTCTGGGTCTCCTCCCGGTGGGACATGCCCGGAACACCTCACCAGGGAGGCGTCCAGGAGGCATCCTAACCAGATGCCCGAGCCACCTCAACTGGCTCCTCTCGATGTGGAGAAGCAGCGGCTCTACTCCGAGTCCCTCCCGGATGACTGAGCTTCTCACCCTATCTCTAAGGGAGAGTCCAGACACCCTGCGGAGAAAACTCATTTCAGCCGCTTGTATCCGAGATCTCGTTCTTTCGGTCACAACCCAAAGCTCATGACCATAGATGAGGGTGGGAACGTAGATCGATCGGTAAATTGAGAGCTTTGCCTTTCGACTCAGCTCTCTCTTCACCACGACAGACCGGTACAGCGCCCGCTTCACTGCGGATGCTGCACCTATCCGCCTATCGATCTCACGCTCCAGTTTTCCCTCATTCGTGAACAAGACCCCGAGATACTTAAACTCCTCCACTTGGGGCAGGACCTCCTCCCCGACCCGGAGAGGGCATGCTACCCTTTTCCGGCTCAAGACCATGGCCTCGGATTTGGAGGAACTGATCCTCATCCCGGCCGCATCACACTCGGCTGCAAACCGCTCCAGCGAAAGCTGTAGATCACGATCTGATGAAGCCAATAGGACCACATCATCTGCAAAAAACAGAGAAGCGATTCTAAGGCCACCAAAACGGATCCTCTCAACACCTTGGTTGCGCCTAGAAATTCTGTCCATAAAAGTTATGAACAGAATCGGTGACAAAGGGCAACCTTGGCGGAGTCCAACTCTCACTGGAAATGAGCCTGACTTACTGCCGGCAATGCGGACCAAGCTCTGACACCGGTCGTACAGGGACCTAACAGCCCATATCAATGGGCCTGGTACCCCATACTCCCGGAGTACCCCCCACAGAACCCCCCGAGGGACGCGGTCGAATGCCTTTTCCAAGTCCACAAAGCACATGTAAACTGGTTGGGCAAACTCCCACGCGCCCTCCAGGACCCTGTTGAGGGTGTAGAGCTGGTCCAGTGTTCCACGACCAGCACGAAAACCACACTGCTCCTCCTGAATCCGAGGTTCGACTATCCGACGGACCCTCCTCTCCAGAACCCCTGAATAGACCTTACCAGGGAGGCTTAAGAGTGTGATCCCCCTATAGTTGGAACACACCCTACGGTCCCCCTTTTTGAATAGGGGAACCACCACCCCAGTCTGCCAATCCAAGGGAACTGCCCCCGATGTCCACGCGATATTGCAGAGTCGCGTAAGCCAACACAACCCCACAACATCCAGAGCCCTAAGGAACTCAGGGCGAATCTCATCCACCCCCGGAGCCCTGCCACCGCGGAGCTTTTTAACCACCTCGGTGACCTCAGCACCAGAGATTGGAGAGCCCGACCCAAAGTCCCCAGGCTCCGCTTCCTCAGTGGAAGACGTGCCAGTAGGATTGAGGAGGTCTTCGAAGTATTCCGCCCACCGACTCACAACATCCCGAGTTGAGGTCAACAGCACGCCATCCCCACTGCACTAAAACCATAGATATATGGTAAGATCTGATGTAGTATATATCCGTATCCTTTACATATACTTATACTTATGAAGGAAACATGAGGGAGACCCTATATTGTGTCTTTAAACACATATAGTGCCACCCAGATGTAACTAAAGGATTTTAACAGGGGTCAGTATTAAGCTGACCTCTTTATCCTTAATTAATTTACTTATTCAGATTGAATAGTAATTTCACGGATTCTTTTCTTTTTCAGTTTACCCAATATTTCTGTGATCTTTATGATGGATAAATAAACAAAGCCATTAAGTGACAGAGACGTTAACCTAGTTGGTATGCCAGGCGACACTACCATTTATTTAAAATAAATCAACTAAATTAACACCATTACACTTGATTGACATGATTTCACTTTCTTTCAATTTAATACGTCAGCACACTTAAATTTAACACAACAGACTTCAATATTGGATGTTAAACATATTTAGTCTGAGGGCTCTTTAGCTTAAAATAGTTTCCAGCTTAGATTGAGAGAAAAAGATAGGAGGAAGATGGGAGATGGTTTAAAGGAAATTATCTTGAGCATGATACCAAAAGTGACACTTCCATCCGACTTCTGCTAAAATCCAGGTACGTTTGTAAACAGCTCTTTACCTTTCGACGAGTCTGATAAAGAAATGACACCAGCCTTCAGATGCGCAGAGTCCTTTAGTCCCAGCACGTCCAAAACTGGTTCTAGTTTACGTTTCAACGTCTCCTGGTTTCCGCTTGGTCATCAGAGAATATGTCAGCTCCTGGCCTCTGACTTCAAGATAAACTTATTCCAGGAAGGAATAAACAAAGTTTTGAGCTTGCGCTCGTTCGAAGTGGACTCATAACAGCCTGTTATTTAGTCCTTAGCCGAATGACTGTCCTTGGCGGGTGACAGGCATTCATTCAGCTCTTTGGGAAAGGTTCACATCTCTTTGAAGTTCCCAGAAACTCCCGTTCCAGCAACAGCTTAGAACTTAAAAAGGATCAAAGAGAGGAGTGAGGCTTGTCTCTTTTTCATTGGTCCACTTGTTATCACTATTCAAGGTGAAATTCAGCGCAGAGAAGGAAATTGTTTAGGAAAAGTATCTGAGTGAGAGACTTTCAGACGCTAGATGAGAGTTTTAGCTGAAACTCGACAAAAACAATTTCAGTGTAAGTCAGTTTGACATTTTAGCTGAACTTTGACACCTTTTCACTTACAGAAATGACACATTGATGTTTCACATTTAAAGAATAACAGCATATAACATATATCATGAAAATGACAAAAGTTATTCTTTTGATTACATTAGAATAAAATCAAAGATAGAAATAGTCTCTTTTGGTGACTATATTCTCAGATTACAACTAATGGAATGATTTTGTGGTAAATGTCTTGCTTTACTGAGAGGTCAGCAAAGGTCATCTCTGGAACAGTTCAAAAGCACACAGGTGTATCAAAGTGGACACGGCCATGTCCATTACATCTCCCCCCTTTTGGAAGTCATCGCCAGTCCTTGGGGATGAGGTCCAACACGAAAGGAAACCTTGAACTGTCTCTGATCTTGAAGTAATCCAGTAAGTGGAAAAGAAAAATCAAAATTATAATCCCATAATGTTTTTGGAAATTCCATACTGTTTGTAGGTAATCCCATAGCGGAAAGCTTGTAATCCCTTGGAAAACTGAGTCTGTTAACTCTTGGAAAACAAAGTCTGTGATCCTTTGGAAAACAAAGTCTTATAATCCACAGCGGTAATTCCACAACGATAATTCCATATCGATTAGAGTTGGCGATTGATCAGCAACAATTGTTTTCATAATCAGCATGTAGAGGGAATCCCTCGATTGACGCAGAGGAGGCGACCCTTGGACGAAGGTTGAAGACCAAGCGTTGGAGCTGCAGGTCCCCACATCGAAGGTTGTTGGCTGGTTGGTTTCCAGTCAGTGCCACTCTGGTTCTATGTGTCATGCAATTATGTGTTTTTTTAAGGTGGGCTTATGATTGGGATTTTACATTAGGCCCTACCTATATGCACCTGGTGTGTAAGCTATCATGATTTAGATCAGCTACAATTACCAATTAAGGGGTGGATCAATTCTGTAAAATTAGATATAGGGATCTATACCTATAAAATTTTGGAGGGCTTCTGTAACGAAGGCCTCTAATTCCAAACTATTCCTCCATTCATTACTTAGTTTAGGTTAAACTAAAATAAAAATGAAATATAGTTTGATCTAAATGTCTGTTGTCTTTTAGACGAACGACGTAGGATTTGGTATTCCTAATAAATTTTGAAGTCTATGGCGAGACTCATCAAAATGAATAGACAATCTAGAATAGAAACGATCGAATCGGTTCAATTTAGAAATTGTGAGGTCAATGTAGTTTATGGTACCTTGAGTAGCTTTAAACTACATTGACTCTTCGACGATTGAGATTTAACAAAACGAACTGCATGTTGGCATAGTTAAATCCATATCATTCATTAACCAATGTTAATACAAAACCTTTTTGGCTGGGAGTGTTCAGAACCAAACAATATCTCAACTAATGACAACAGTAATGACTAAACAACAAGGAAACAACGTTTCACTGCTTCGACACACTCTTGTCGTCAGATTCCAAAGTGCAACACACAAGAAAAACAGGTCTCAACTTTATGACCGAGGTCAAATTAAATCTCGTGGATTTAAACGGTTGTTAAG
>JBBPBX010015351.1:11203-28859 GCA_038048925.1 Garcialebias charrua | reverse complement strand
GGGTAGATTGTGTGTCTTTGGTTTTCTGGTCTTTGCTTTGGTTTGATTAGGCTTTTCCGGAGTCGTCTTCTTGCCTTCATCAGCCGCTGCTGCAGATGCAGATGCAGAGCGACCATGTTTTTCTACAGTGTGTTTGTATCTTCAGCAAAGTGTCGCAGACTTAACCAGCATGACATTTTCAGAGCAAACGTTTGGTTGGCATCTACGACAGATTCATGTCTGGAGTCAGCCCAAGACAAGATGGCTGCCACCGCTGATCAAACTTGGGTCGAGGTAGAAAAGATCTTTTCTGTGTAGTGAATTTTACAGATAACCAAACATTTTGTGTGGTAGTAGGGGATTGTGGGAGATTTAGTGTGGGGGAGTGGTGGAGCAAAGGTTGGAGAAGGTGGCCCTGTGATCGGAAGGTCGTCGGTTCAATTCCTCGGACCAACATCATCAAAATGTGGGTGGTAAAGGGGAAGCACCCACACCTGCCTCCACCCTCATCTGCCCCACTCTGGGCCCTTGAGCAAGGCACTTAACCACAAAAATCTGCTCCCCTGGGCATGCAGCTCTCTGCTCCACACAGCAACCACAAACAATTCCATCCAACCACGAACCATTCCGTCCAACCACGAACCGTTCCGTCCAACCACGAACCGTTCCGTCCAACCGCGAACCGTTCCGTCCAACCACGAACCGTTCCATCCAACCAAGAACCATTTCACGAACCATTCCGTCCAACCACGAACCGTTCCGTCCAACCACGAACCGTTCCGTCCAACCACGAACCGTTCCACGAACCGTTCCGTCCAACCACGAACCGTTCCGTCCAACCACGAACCGTTCCGTCCAAACATGAACCGTTCCGTCCAACCGTCCGACCACGAACCGTTCTGTCCGACCACGAACCGTTCCGTCCAACCACGAACTGTTCCGTCCAACCACGAACCGTTCCGTCCAACCACGAACCATTTCACGAACCATTCCATCCAACCACGAACCGTTCCGTCCAACCACGAACCGTTCTGTCCGACCACTAACCGTTCCGTCCAACCACGAACCGTTCCGTCCAACCACGAACCGTTCCGTCCAACCACGAACCATTTCACGAACCATTCCGTCCAACCACGAACCGTTCCGTCCAACCACGAACCGTTCCGTCCAACCACGAACCGTTCCACGAACCATTCCGTCCAACCACGAACTGTTCCATCCAACCAAGAACCATTTCACGAACCATTCCGTCCAACCACAAACCGTTCCGTCCAACCACGAACCGTTCCGTCCAACCACGAATTGTTCCATCCAACCACGAACCGTTCCACAAACTGTTCCGTCCAACCACGAATCGTTCCACGAACCATTCCGTCCAACCACGAACCGTTCCACGAACCATTCCGTCCAACCACGAACCGTTCCATCCAACCAAGAACCATTTCACGAACCATTCCGTCCAACCACGAACCGTTCCGTCCAACCACGAATTGTTCCGTCCAACCACGAATTGTTCCGTCCAACCACGAACCGTTCCACGAACCGTTCTGTCCAACCACGAACCGTTCCATCCAACCAAGAACCATTTCACAAACCATTCCGTCCAACCACGAACCGTTCCGTCCAACCACGAACCGTTCCGTCCAACAACGAACCGTTCCACGAACCGTTCCGTCCAACCACGAACCGTTCCGTCCAACCACGAACCGTTCCATCCAACCAAGAACCATTTCACGAACCATTCCGTCCAACCACGAACCGTTCCGTCCAACCACGAACCGTTCCGTCCAACCACAAACCGTTCCGTCCAACCACAAACCGTTCCGTCCAACCACAAACCGTTCCACGAACCGTTCCACGAACCGTTCCGTCCAACCACGAACCGTTCCATCCAACCACGAACCGTTCCGTCCAACCACTAACCGTTCCGTCCAACCACGAACCGTTCCGTCCAACCACGAACCGTTCCGTCCAACCACGAACCGTTCCGTCCAACCACGAACCGTTCCGTCCAACCACGAACCATTCCTCACGAACCATTCCGTCCAACCACGAACCGTTCCGTCCAACCACGAACCGTTCCGTCCAACCACGAACCGTTCCACGAACCATTCCGTCCAACCACGAACTGTTCCATCCAACCAAGAACCATTTCACGAACCATTCCGTCCAACCACAAACCGTTCCGTCCAACCACGAACCGTTCCGTCCAACCACGAATTGTTCCATCCAACCACGAACCGTTCCACAAACTGTTCCGTCCAACCACGAATCGTTCCACGAACCATTCCGTCCAACCACGAACCGTTCCACGAACCATTCCGTCCAACCACGAACCGTTCCATCCAACCAAGAACCATTTCACGAACCATTCCGTCCAACCACGAACCGTTCCGTCCAACCACGAATTGTTCCGTCCAACCACGAACCGTTCCACGAACCGTTCTGTCCAACCACGAACCGTTCCATCCAACCAAGAACCATTTCACGAACCATTCCGTCCAACCACGAACCGTTCCGTCCAACCACGAACCGTTCCGTCCAACCACGAACCGTTCCATCCAACCACGAACCGTTCCGTCCAACCACGAACCGTTCCCCGTCCAACCACGAACCGTTCCGTCCAACCACGAACCGTTCCGTCCAACCACGAACCGTTCCGTCCAACCACGAACCGTTCCGTCCAACCACGAACCGTTCCGTCCAACCACGAACCGTTCCGTCCAACCACGAACCGTTCTAGGTCTTGTTTGTCTCTAGTGTTTTCTGTGGGTGTTCAGGTGCAGCTTGGGAATGTGTGAATGTTGGCTACCAGTTTGAAGAGCCTTATCAAAGCCACCATCTTGTGTAGTTCTGAGACGACTGCTGGGTCCTCTCCCACTGTGGCTCATGTCTGATAACTGAAAGGCAGCTCTGTTCATCGTCAAGCTTTGTTCCTTACCAAGGAGCTTCTGCAGAGACTGTTCAGACTGTGTCTTGGCTGTGGTTTGTGGGACACCATGACTAGAAGCTCACCTGTGGCACCAATCATCCAAAGCAGAAGGTAGAGTCGGAGAGAAGATGTTTATTTATGTAGCTGACACAAAATCCTGGATGACATTGACCCAAGAAGGAATATCTCCCTGAAGAGCTTCTTCGTTCTTGAGATAGAGCGTGAAAAGGCAGAGCGGTCCCTTCCCCTCGTACAGTGTCTGCTAGGTATGGGCACCAGTGACCCCTGAGACCCAGAAACTGAAGAAGTGGGCAAAGATGATAGATGGATGGATTCCTCGAAGTAATGCAGATCACCCCCACCTTTCAGACCCCTTTTAGACTGACAGATTATGTAATACTGAGAAATGACATGTTATACAGGTAGTCCCCGACTTACGAGCGAGTTCCGTTACAACGAGTTGCTCGTAAAGCGAAAATTCGTAACTTGGAACGGCCGCCACGTGTCTCGTAAGTCCGGAATTTCGCTCGTAAGTTGGAACGGTTTTGCTAGCGCGACTACAAACACTCGTTTTTCATCGAAAAACTGCTTACGAGTGCATAAAAATGATCGGAAACGTGTGTCCACATGTTTAGCTAACGAACTGTGGTGAAAAAACACAGAAAAATTCTGTATTTTTTGCGTTTTTTCCAAAAATTCGCCAGCTCGTAAGTCCGGAACCTCGTAGGTCAGAGCGCTCGTAAGTCGGGGACTACCTGTAGTTGGTTTTGTTCAACCCTTGAAAGTAACATAATGTGGAATCTCTTTCAGCATTGAAATGAAGAATATTGTATTGTGAATGTCTCTCAGCTACTCCCAAATAAAACTTAACTTGTCTATAAAATTGACTGAGTTATAACCTGTTTTTAATTTGCTAACATCAGTTAGATACAGCATTCATCTGGAGCTGTACTAACCAATAGCTCAGAAGCTCTAGATGTACAATAAATGATTACTTTCAGAAAGTTTCATTCCAGTTAGTCCTGTGGTTCATGAAATATTTTACTAACAGACAAACAGGGTTGACTCCAACAGTTAATTCTAAAGTTTCTCGTTGAGCGGGCCGGTCATCAGAGGGTCGGCCATGTTTGATGTGGCAGAACTGTGACAGCGCTGCCGGTCAACTAATGCCTCTTTTCCATTAGTACCATTAGTACGGTACAGCACGGTTCAACTCTGCACGGTACAGTTTGTGTTTCCATTATACACTGCTCTAAAAATAAAGGGACATCTAAACAAAACAATGTAACTCCAAATCAGTCACACCTTTGTGGAATCGGTGTCAGCAGTTAGGTAGTAACACTTCTTGTGATTCAGTTTCACCTGCTGCTGTGCAACTGGAACACACAACAGCTGGAATGAGAGGCAGTTATCAAGACAACCCCTATAAAAGAATGATTCTGCAGGTGGTGACCACGGGTCATTTCTCTGTTTTTGTCCTTTCTGGTTGAACTTTTAGTCACTTTTTCATTTTGTGAGTGCTCTCATGCGTAGAAGCATCATCAGGTGTTTTTACAGCCCACTGAAGTTGCTCCAGTAGTGCAGCTAATCCAAGATGGAACATCAATGTGAGCGGTGGCAAGAAGGTTTGCTGTGTGTCTCAGCACAGTGTCCAGAGCATGGAAAGGTTCCAGGAGACAGACATGTACACCAGGAGACATGGAGGAGACATGGAGGGGGATGTAGGAGACATGGAGGAGACATGGAGGAGACATGGAGGGGGATGTAGGAGGGCTGCAACCCAGCAGCAGGACCACTACCTCGTCCTTTGTGCAAGGAGGAGCATGAGGTCCACTGCCAGGGCCCTCAATGACCTCCAGCAGGCCACAATGTGCATGTTTCTACTCAAACTGTCACAAACAGACTCCATGAGGTGGTATTGTAACGTGATGGTGGTGCGTAGGAGAGCTAGCTTAGCATTAGCAACATGTGCTCCGGTGTAGCTTGGAAAAGAGCGAAAGAACGTTGATTTTCACTGGTACTTTATGACATTACTTAGAAAACCATAGCCTACAATGCCAGGTGTCCACGGCGCTAAGTCTAATATTCATACATGAATATATTTCGATTATAGTCCGTGTCCTTCACCACTCGTTACTGAGAAGAGCAGGGCAGTTAACGTGTACACACGTCCACATACAGGGCCCGACGTGCACATACAGGGCCCGACGTGCACATACAGGGCCCGACGTGCACATACAGGGCCCGACGTGCACATACAGGGCCCGACGTGCACATACAGGGCCCGACGTGCACATACAGGGCCCGACCAGGGCCCGACGTGCACATACAGGGCCCGACGTGCACATACAGGGCCCGACGTGCACATACAGGGCCCGACGTGCACATACAGGGCCCGACGTGCACATACAGGGCCCGACGTGCACATACAGGGCCCGACCAGGGCCCGACGTGCACATACAGGGCCCGACGTGCACATACAGGGCCCGACGTGCACATACAGGGCCCGACGTGCACATACAGGGCCCGACGTGCACATACAGGGCCCGACGTGCACATACAGGGCCCGACGTGCACATACAGGGCCCGACGTGCACATACAGGGCCCGACCAGGGCCCGACGTGCACATACAGGGCCCGACGTGCACATACAGGACCCGACGTGCACATACAGGACCCGACCAGGGCCCGACGTGCACATACAGGGCCCGATGTGCACATACAGGGCCCGACGTGCACATACAAGGCCTGTGCTCACAGCCAAACACCGTGCAGGACGAGTGGCGTTTGCTAAGGAACACCAAAATGGCGCTCTGTGCTCTTAACAGACCGAGACCTGAGTCCCGAACAAGAGGAGGAGGATGGATGGATGGATGGATGGATGAATGGATGGATGGATGAATGGCCACATATCCTAATAATACCTAAAGCAACTGTTGTTTTTAGTGATGCAAAAAAAAAGAGACAACAGAATGCAGATAAAAAAGGTGAAATTGATGAGGATGAAGATTTAAGTGTGAGAGATGGAGGAGAAAATGAGTGAAAGCTGAGAGGAGGTGTGTGTGTTGTCTGAGAGCTGGGAGGTGTGTGTGTTGTCTGAGAGCTGGGAGGTGTGTGTGTTGTCTGAGAGCTGGGAGGTGTGTGTGTTGTCTGAGAGCTGGGAGGTGTGTGTGTTGTCTGAGAGCTGGGAGGTGTGTGTGTTGTCTGAGAGCTGGGAGGTGTGTGTGTTGTCTGAGAGCTGGGAGGCTGCTGCATGTTTGATCAAACACACTCACTGACTTCCTCCTGCACAGAAATGTGAGGCGTGCATGTTTTCACAACACGTGCACATTTACTGCAGGAGAAGTGTTATCTGGGTCAGTAAGTTCTGAACAACAGAGCACGGTGACCAGAGAGGCTGCCTCGTTGATTTAGCACTGAACCATTGAGTTACGTTTCTTTGTTTTAAAGCAGGGGTCTGCAGCCTTCACGATCAAAAGAGTTATTTCTGCCTTTGTTCACTAAATTAAATGTGTCCAGAGCCACAACACCTGCTACAACTGTCATTATCAACTGGTGGCCCGTGGGCCATTTAAAGTTTGCTAGAGGGGCTTTTCTGACCAGTAGGTATAAAATTATAAAACTAAAAACATCTAATGATTAACATTTATTTGTTGTAAACAATTACTGAAAACGTACTCAAAGTCAGACCAAGGCTGAGAAGGATCACAGACATAGGTAATCAGTTAAGTGAGTTTATTTACAGTGCTGGGGTAAAGGAAGTCAGGGTTCCTGGAAGGAAAGGGGGAAAAAGATTAATGATGATGTTTGGGGAATATTGCAGTTTTAGTGTTTAATTAAGTCTCTCTCTTACAGAAGGAACTTGGAGGAGGCAGACCAGAGGGAGGAGGTGAGTGTCCATCAGGTGAGTAATTCCTTGTATTTATCCAAGAGTCCCAAGTAGTGTCTTGCAGGTGGCAGCTGGTGGAAGAGTGTCAGGCTGGAGTACAGAGTTTTCTCAGAGAAGGAGTCCAGTTTGGAGGCAGCTTGTCCAGTTTGGGTTCCAGAGGTGAGTCACAGATTTGTCCAAGGTGACTGAATGATTCAGCAAAGACTGGAACCTCCTCCAAGGCTTAAATAGCAGCTGGACTCGTTAACCGGATTGGCAACAGCTGGTTACCCAGGAACTCCCATCTCCAACACTCAGCAACTGCAAGGTGAGTTCTCACATACACACAAACACAAACCCAACAGTACCCCCCCCCTCAAACATCGCCTCCAGGCGATCAAAGGCGCTTGTCAGGATGTCTCACAAAAAAGTCAGTGATGAGACCAGGATCCAAGATGAAGGACCTGGGAATCCAAGATCTCTCCTCGGGGCCGTAACCCTCCCAATCAACCAAAAACTGATGTCCACGACCCCGTCTCCGAACATCCAGGAGTCGACGAACGGTGAACACAGTCTGATCATCAACCACACGAGGGGGTGGACGATCGAGGTCGGAAGGATTCAAAGGATCCTCCACATAGGGCTTGAGTTGGGACACGTGGAAGGTGGGATGAACACGCATAGAGCGAGGGAGCCGAAGTTTAACAGCAGAGGGGTTAACAATTTTGACAACAGGAAAAGGTCCAATAAACCGAGGTCCCAGTTTTCTGGAGGTGTCCTTGAGGGAGATGTTCTGAGTGGAGAGCCATACCTTCTGTCCCACAGCGTACAGAGGAGCCGGAATACGGCGACGATCAGCCCACCTCCTGGTTTGTTCACGGGACCGAAGAAGAGCCTCCTTGGTCTGCCTCCAGATGCGTCTGCAACGTCGTAGGTGGTACTGGACAGAGGGGACAGACACGTCAACCTCCTGGTGGGGAAACAGTGGAGGCAGGTAACCCAGAGATGCTTCAAAAGGAGAGAGGCCCGTAGCCGAGGACGTGTGAGTATTATGGGCATACTCAACCCAGGGGAGAAGAGAGGACCAATCAGCAGGGTTATTGTCAATGACACAGCGAATAGAGGACTCAAGTTCTTGGTTGCATCTTTCAGACTGACCGTTGGTTTGGGGATGATAACTAGAAGACAAGCTCACCGAGGCACCAAGGGCTTGACAGAAAGCCTTCCAAACTTGAGACACAAATTGGGGACCACGATCCGAGACGATGTCACAAGGAATGCCGTGAAGTCGAAAGACATGCTGGACCATGAGGTGAGCAGTCTCCAGAGCAGAGGGGAGTTTAGTTAATGGAACAAAATGTGCTGCTTTAGAGAATCTGTCAACAATGGTAAGGATGACGGTGTTACCTTTAGAAGGGGGTAAACCTAGGGCTGGACGATATGGCCAAAATTTTTATCACGATATAGTTCTTAATTTCGGTCGATATCGATATAATTCGATATTGATATAAACAATATAAAAGCCTAAAAAAAACTATAAACTATACAAATAAATTAATGTTCTCCTTGTATTTGTATTTAGCCTCCAAAAAGATGGAAATCACCATCAAATAAACATAAACTTCTCAACCCAATAATTCTCAGTCGGGTCATCTGGACACTTTCTTTTTTATAGAAACGTTTCACCCTCCATCCTCCATCCAGTTTCTATAAAAAGAAACTGTCCAGATGACCCGACTGAAAATTATTGGATTTGGTACGTGGATTATTGAGCATGAACTTTCTTGCCATAAAATTCTCAACTGTGTCAATATTAATAGTTTTAACTTTAAACATCTTTAAAATTTACAGCATTGAAATTCATAGTTAATTAAATAAAACTTGTGGGTGTTGTTATTTATAAGAAGCTGACATAGAAATCTCATGGAAATTACTTAAGAATAAAAATAACAATCAATTGCATTACTGTATAAAGTAAAATAGTTTTTGAATGACAAAGTTTTGAATATATTGAATAATGTAATAATTGTTCCATATTTAATCTGTTGTATTGAAGTTTGGGGAAAAGCATGTAAAACTATTACAAACCCTGTTTTTTTTGTTTTGTTTTTAAAGAGCTACAAGAATTATTAGTAGGAAGTGCTATGGTCACCAAACAAATATTTCATCAGTTTAAATTATTAAAATTTTATGATTTGGTTGAACATAGTATTTTACAAGTCATGTATCTTCTTCTTCTTCTTCTTCTTCTTTCGGCTTTTCCCTTTTCAGGGGTCGCCACAGCGAGTCATCCTCCTCCACCTCACTCTGTCCTCTGCATCCTCTGTCCTCACTCCAACTACCTCCATGTCCTCTCTAACTGCATCCATATATCTCCTCTTTGGTCTCCCTCTTTGTCTTTTTCCTGGCAGCTGCATTTCTAACATCCTTCTACCAATATACCCACTGTCCCTCCTCTGGACATGTCCAAACCATCTCAGTCTGGCCTCCCTAACTTTATCTCCCAGTTGTTTAACATGTGCTGTACCTCTGATGATCTCATTCCTGATCTTATCCATCCTTGTCACTCCTAAGGAGAACCTCAGCATCTTCATTTCTGCCACTTCCAGTTCTTTCTCCTGTCTTTTTGTCATGTCTCTGTCTCCAGACCATACAACATAGCTGGTCTCACCACTGTCTTGTAAACTTTTCCTTTGACCTTTGCTGACACCTTTTTGTCACAAATCACTCCTGAAACTTTTCTCCATCCACTCCATCCTGCCTGGACTCTCTTTTTCACCTCTTTACCACATTCCCCATTTTCCTGTACAGTGGACCCCAAGTACTTGAAGTCCTGCACCTTTGTGACCTCTGCTCCTTGTAGCCTCACTGTTCCACTGGCCTCCCTCTCATTCACACACATGTACTCTGTCTTACTACGACTGACTTTCATTCCTCTTCTTTCAAGAGCATACCTCCACCTCTCCAAGTTCTCTTCCACTTGTTCCCTGTTCTCACCACAGATCACAATGTCATCTGCAAACATCATAGTCCATGGGGATTCCTGCCTGACCTCATCTGTTAGTCGGTCCATCACCAGAGCAAACAAGAAGGGGCTCAGAGCCGATCCTTGATGCAATCCCACCTCCACCTTGAAGGTATCTGTCACACCCACAGCACATCTCACCACTGTCCTGCTGTCCTCATACATGTCCTGTACCAGTCTAACATACTTTTCTGCCACTCCAGATTTCCTCATGCAATACCACACCTCTTCTCTTGGTACCCTGTCATATGCTTTTTCTAAATCCACAAACACACAATGGAGTTCTTTCTGACCCTCTCTGTACTTCTCTATCAACATCCTCAAAGCAAAGATGGCATCTGTGGTGCTCTTTCTTGGCATGAAACCATACTGCTGCTCACAGATAGTTACATCTTGTCTAAGTCTTGCTTCCACAACTCTCTCCCAGATCTTCATTGTGTGGCTCATCAACTTAATTCCCCTGTAGTTGCTACAACTCTGTACATCACCCTTGTTCTTAAAAATGGGAACCAGCACACTTCTTCTCCATTCCTCAGGCATTTTCTCACCCTCAAATATTCCATTAAATATTTGAGTCAAAAACCTCACTGCCATCTCTCCGAGACATTTCCAAACCTCCACTGGTATGTCATCAGGTCCTACTGCCTTCCCCTTCTTCATTCTTTTCAGAGCTTTCCGGACTTCACCCTCACTAATCTTTCCCACTTCCTGGTCCACCGTTTCTATTACCTCCACTCTTCTTTCTCTTTCATTCTCTTCATTCATTAGCTCCTCAAAGTAATCCTTCCATCTTCCCATCACACACTCCTCACTTGTTAGAACATTCCCATTCCCATCTTTAATAAGCCTAACCTGCTGCACATCCTTTCCAGCCTGATCCCTCTGTCTTGCCAATCGGTACAAGTCCTTCTCGCCCTCTTTAGTGTCCAGTCTCCCATATAACTCATTGTACGCCCTCTGCTTTGCCTTAGCTACTTCCCTCTTTGCTCTATGTCCCATCTCCTTATATTCCTGTCTCCTCTCTTCAGTCCTCTCACTGTCATATTTCTTCTTGGCTAATCTCTTTCTTTGAATGGCGTCCTGCACTTCACTATTCCACCACCAGGTTTCCTTATCATCCATTCTCTGTCCAGATGACACACCAAGTACCTTCCTACCTGTCTCTCTAATTACTGTTGCTGTAGTAGCCCAGTCACTTGGAAGCTCTTTCTTACCACCCAGAGCCTTTAACAGCTCGTCTCTGAATTTCTCACAACATTCTTCCTTCTTTAGCTTCCACCATTTGGTCTTCTTCTCTGATTTTACTCTTTTTCTCTTCTTCGCAACAACAGTCATTCTACACACAACCATCCGATGCTGTCTGGCCACACTCTCCCCTGCCACAACCTTACAGTCTCCAATCTCCTTCAGGTTTCCTCTTCTACACAGAATGTAGTCGATCTGCGTACTCCTTCCTCCACTCTTATAGGTCACTCTATGTTCCTCCCTCTTTTGGAAATAGGTATTGACTATAGCCATTTCCATTCTCTTGGCAAAATCCACCACCATCTGTCCTTCCTGGTTTCTTTCCTTGACACCAAACCTACCCATCACTTCCTCATCCCCTCTGTTTCCTTCACCAACATGTCCATTCAGGTCTGCTCCAATCACCACTCTTTCCTCCCTGGGAATACTCTCTATCACTTCATCCAAATCTTTCCAAAATTTATCTTTCTCCTCCTCATCACATCCAACCTGTGGAGCATAACCACTTACTATGTTTAGCATCAGACCTTCTACTTCTACCTTTAGACACATCACCCTATCTGACACTCTCTTCACCTCTACTACATTCTTTGCCAACTCCTCCTTCAGGACCACCCCTACTCCATTTCTCTTTCTATCCACACCATGGTAAAACAGTTTGAACCCTGCTCCAATACTGCGAGCCTTGCTGCCCTTCCACTTGGTCTCTTGGACACATAAAACATCTACCTTTCTTCTCTGCATCATGTCAGCCAGCTCTCTACCTTTGCCTGTCATTGTCCCCACATTTAGAGTTGCAACCCTCAGTCCTACATTCTTCACTTTCCTCCTCTCCCTCTGTCTCCTGACACGTTTTCCTCCTCGGCGTCTTCGACTAACAGTAGTACAATTTCCGCCGGCACCCTGTTTGTCAACAGCACCGGTGGCGGACGTTGTTAACCCGGGCCTCGACCGATCCGGTATGGTTTCACTTTGATGAACTCGCATTATGGTTTTGGCAAGTGTTTTACGTCGGATGCCATTCCTGACACAACCCTCACCATTTACCCGGGCTTGGGACCGGCACAAGAGATACACTGGCTTGTGCTCCCTAGTGGCTGGCTTTACAAGTCATGTATAAAACTGAAAAAAAAATTACCCCCCAAATATTAAATAAAAATTTGTTTAAAGTTATTAAACCCTGAAGGGAATGTAAATGTTTGTAAAACCTCCATTTAGGACTAGTTTGAAGGAGCTGAGTTGTAAATCAGGAAACAGGATTGTGTTGACTTGATATCACCATAAACATTTCTAAAACTATTTATATGTTTTAAAATATGATTAAATCAAAGTTGTTGGGAAGGTGTGGTGCAGGTGAAGTGAAGGTTGTTTGTAGTTATTTTGTATTTTTTAAACAAGGGGCAGATATTAAAACACTATTTTCGTCTTTCTGCACATTTTCATTCAGTGTTTTTTCTTCTTCTGATGAATTTGTTTTATTTTGAATTAAAAAAAACATGCAGCGCTGCTGGGGCTGTTTGTTTACGTCGTAGTTTCAGGGAAACGTTGGCTCAAACTTTATTGTTCTTCATCTTCTGACTCTCATATTATATCGAGTGGAAACTCTTCAGATTAAACAAGTTAGATGTTCCCACCGCTAGTTAGAACGACTTTGTCACGTTTTGCAAAATAAAGAAACCGAGTAAGACTCGCTGCAGATGAGACCTGCAGTTTAACAAAACCGAACTACGTCCACACCGACGAATTAGTCTTTCCTCTCATCAGTGATGTCGTCTGCTTTCTCTTCGCTTGTGAAACTTTGTTCAGTCACATTCTGACGGTCATGAGCACTCGTTTGACTCGTTTTGAAGCGAAAACTTAACGCGCTTTGGAGACTAGCTTAGCTTTTAGCCTGCTACCGCTAACGCCTGCTGCTGGAGTGAGCGCTGCGTAACAACGACGTCACCACGCACGTTTTGTGTCACAGCTTTTTCTGTCCGGGCGGGTTGTTGAAGCAGCCGCTCCAACCCGAACAGAAACAGAAAAACGTTGTAAAATCCTATCGAAATATCGAAAATATGCTTAAACTTCATATCATCGTTATTGAATAAAAGTATATCGCGATATTTATCGTTATTGAATTATCGTCCAGCACTAGGTAAACCCGTCACGAAGTCCAGAGCAATGTGGGACCAAGGACGACCAGGAACAGGAAGGGGCCTGAGGAAACCCGCAGGAGGTTGATGGGTGCTTTTATTTCGAGCACAAACAGCACATGCAGCGACAAAATGCTTGACATCACGGGGAAGGGTAGGCCACCAGAAGTGCCGCTTGGTGAAGGAAGTCATGCGATTGACACCAGGATGGCAGGAGAACTTAGAACAGTGAACCCATTGGAGGACCTGGCTGACCACAGACACGGGAACAAACAAACGATTAGGTGGACCAGTACCAGGATCAGGTTCAGTCTGTTGAGCTTGAATGATGTCCCTCTCGATCCCCCAGGAGGTGGCACCAACAACACAGGTGCGAGGGAGAATGGCCTCAGTGGTCTCGGCGGAATCTGTAGACGAGAATTGTCTGGACAGGGCATCAGGCTTAACATTCTTGGACCCAGGGCGATAAGTGATAGAAAAATTGAACCTGGTGAAAAACAGGGACCACCTGGCCTGTCTCGGGTTCAGTCGTTTGGCACTCCGTAGATAAGAAAGGTTCTTATGGTCGGTGAGAACAATAAAAGGCAGGTTGGACCCCTCTAACCAATGCCTCCATTCCTCGAGAGCCAATTTGATGGCCAACAATTCCCGATTTCCCACGTCGTAGTTGGCCTCAGAAGGAGAAAGGCGGCGAGAAAAAAATGCACAAGGGTGGACCTTGCCATCAACAGGGGACCTCTGTGAGAGAACAGCACCCACGCCTGTGTCCGAGGCGTCAACCTCAACAATGAACTGCAAACTGGTGTCAGGATGGGTTAGAACAGGGGCAGAGGAAAAAAGTCCCTTGAGTTTGATGAAGGCCTCTTCAGCCTCCCTGTTCCAAGAGAAAATACGGAGAGAAGAGGTGAGTTTGGTTAATGGACACACAACTTGACTGAAGTTCCTGATGAAACGGCGATAAAAGTTGGCGAAGCCCAGGAAGCGTTGGAGTTGTTTGCGGTTCAGAGGAGTGGGCCAGTCCATCACAGCCTTGACCTTCTCCGAGTCCGTCCAGACCTGTCCACTCTTAAACACAAATCCCAAAAAGGCAACAGAGGGCACACTGAACTCACACTTCTCAGCTTTGACGAAGAGTTGGTTCTCAAGCAGCCGCTGGAGAACAGCCCGAACATGTTGTGTGTGTTGTTGAGGGTCCTTGGAGAAGATCAGGATGTCGTCCAGGTAAACGAAGACAAACTGAGACAAAAAATCCCTCAGTACATCGTTGACCAAGGCCTGAAACACAGCAGGAGCATTTGACAACCCAAAAGGCATCACTAGATATTCAAAATGTCCAAAAGGGGTTCTGAAGGCAGTCTTCCATTCGTCCCCTTCTTTCATACGAACCAGGTGATAAGCGTTCCGGAGGTCAAGCTTAGTGAAAATAGAAGCCTCCCTGAGTTGCTCGTAAATGGACTCGATAAGAGGTAGAGGATATTTATTCTTAATGGTGATCTGGTTCAGTTCTCTGTAATCAATACAAGGCCGTAACGTTTTATCCTTCTTGGCGACGAAGAAAAACCCAGCTCCAACTGGGGACGTCGAAGGACGAATAATGCCTGAGGATAAAGATGCGTCAATATATTCCCTCATAGTTTGCTTCTCAGGACCAGACAGATTATACAGACGGCAGGAAGGTAAGGGAGCACCAGGTAGTAAATCTATGGAACAGTCATATGGCCTGTGGGGAGGTAATGAGAGAGCTCGGGATTTGCTGAACACCGGGGCCAGGTCATGGTAACTGGTTGGAATAGATGACAAATCCACCACCTCATCTTCATAACAAGGCGGAGGAGAGGAGGAGATTGCAGATTTAAGGCAGTTGGAGGAACAATAATGACTCCATGAAACTATCTGGTTATGAGACCAGTCAATTTGAGGGTTATGTTTTCTGAGCCAGGGAAATCCTAATATAACTTGAGGGGTCTCTGAATGAAAAACAAAAAATTCACTCTGTTCATGATGGTTGCCAGATACAATGATTTTTAAAGAGGTGATCTTATGGGAAATAGTGGAAATGGACTGACCGGTGAGCGCTGTCATAGAGAGGGGTTGATGTAAACTGTCCAGAGGGATAGAAAGTTGTTCCACCACACAGTCACTGACTAGATTCTGTTCAGCTCCAGAATCAATTAAAGCCTGCACGGGGAGATTAATGTTATTGTAACAAACTGCAGATTGAAGAGTCAGACGGTTCTCAGGAGAAATGTTTGAAGCACCCACCAGTATCTCCTGTTTTACTGGTGAGAACAGCCTTTTAAAGGGGACCACACATGCAAAATTCACTTTTTAATGTTTTTTTTACTCAACTTTGGGTATTTACTTCATAAAAAAAAACAGTCCTCGTGTCAAAAAAATGCACCCAGTGGTTTATTTACTCTAAGTAGATTTATTTTACTGTGATAATTACGTTTCCTTTTAAAATACTCTCGCATGTTACGTCACAAGCGAGAGAGGACAACCCACCACAACCTGAGTCCAGCTCCTCACCTAGCAACCCCTGGTTAAGCTCAACCCACTTCTGTATTAAACACCTGACTGTTGTTTTTCATGATTTCATCTCATCTTTTGTTTATATGTTCTTAATTTCATGTGTACAGCACTTTGTTGCAGCTGTGTTTTTTTTAAATGGCTTTATAAATAAAGTATAATTGTTATTTTTATGTTTTAGTTCAATTTTTAGTGTATTTGCGATCGCTCCCAACGCGCAGCCGGCAAAAATTAAACGAGCGGACCCCCGGCGTAGGGACCAGCGGCAACGGGACCCTCTTCTGGCGCGATGGAGCGGAGCTTCAACTGTACAGCCTCGCTGCTGCCTCGCAGCAGCCTCGCAGCAGCGAGGACCTTCTCCTTACGGATTAATTTACGGGAGACACTTGGTGAACTTTGTGTTGTCTTGACTGGAACAGCGATAACTCCCAAAATCTCCGCGTGCAACGAGCGGAGCTGGCGAACACCGGAAGAGGAACAAGCTAACATTAGCTTCGGATTCGGGTGGTCTAATGCTAAAAGGAGCAGCAAATTGCGGCGCGCTCAGACGGGTTTCGGTAAGTTATCTTAAGCTAGCACTAACAGTAAGTCAAATGAGTAATAAAAAAGAGCTAATTTTAAAACAACAACACATTACAGATACTGGCTGTTACAGAGGGCGTAAACAGATCGTTGAAGGGCGTGGACTTCAGAACTCAGTATCAGAAACCGGTCGTTCAAAACGAAAGTTAAAAATGGCAGAATTAAAAAGGGTATAATTAATTATCTAAGAATTATTTTGTGTATTAAAATGAATTAATATTGTCAAGATAGCACACAGAAATAACATAAAACTTTTAAATACTTACATGTGGTCCCCTTTAAACGAAGAGAACATGTAGCAATGAAGTGCCCCTTCTTCCCACAATATAAGCATTCTTTAGCTGAAAAACGCTTCTGTCTCTCCTCAAGGGTGAGGCGGGTACGCCCAATTAACATAGGCTCTGATGAATCAGGTTCATTCACAGGATTACATATCGGACTGCGGCTTACCGGATCCGGAAGTGGAGTCACGGAAGTGGAAGGACCCTGGGATTTGTAGTCCAACAATCCCCGATATTCTCTGTGGCGATCGTCAATGCGGATGGATAAATCAATTAGATCGTTTAAGTTGTCAGGTTCATTCACAAGGGCCAACTGATTCTTAATGTGATCATTGAGGGCATTGACGAATACTCCCCGTAGAGCGAGGTCCTCCCATCCGGCCTGTCTGGCCACAATCCGGAAGTGGAGAGCGAAGTCCGCCGCAGATTGGTTCCCCTGGCGTAGCGCCATTAGCCTCTTGGAAGCTGTCTCCTGGTGCAGCGGTCGCTCGAAAACTCTCTGAAAGTCGTTGTAAAAAGTGGAAAAGGTACAGTCACTTACAGAAATGGAACCAAAGTAAGCATCAGCCCACCTTAAGGCCTCTCCTTGTAGGGCGGAAACTATGTAGGATATGCGGGACGAGTCGGAGGAATAGGTTCGTGGAGCTCTGCTAAAGGCTAGATTACATTGTAGCATAAACCCACCAAAATGTTCAGTTTTACCAGAAAATAGTTGACTGGGTTTCATCTCGGGCTCACGCACAGAGTATTGGGTTGGTGGCTCTGGGGATTGTGCAGCAGAGGCAGTGTTGGTAATTCCGGTGTGGGAAGGAGGAGATCTCTGCTCTCCCAGCTTGTGGACCATTCCACCCAGTTTAGTCAAGTTCTCTGAGATAGTTTGTTGTTGGCTCTGAATCTGTTGAAACATGTTTTGGGTTGCAGTTAGTCGTTGTTCTTGGGAAAGAATAGCTTCTCTTAATTGATCCATCTCAGTCTGGTCGTGAGTACTCATGTTATGGCTGAATCATTCTGTTGTAAACAATTACTGAAAACGTACTCAAATTCAGACCAAGGCTGAGAAGGATCACAGACACAGGTAAT
>JBBPBX010015349.1:18369-49598 GCA_038048925.1 Garcialebias charrua | reverse complement strand
CAGTACGTGTACATACCAGTACGTGTACATACATGTACGTGTACATACCAGTACGTGTACATACCAGTACGTGTACATACTAGTACATGTACATACCGGTACGTGTACATACATGTACGTGTATGTACATGTACATACATGTACGTGTACATACGTGTACATGCATGTACGTGTACATACGTGTACATGCATGTACGTGTACATACGTGTACATGCATGTACGTGTACATACGTGTACATGCATGTACGTGTACTACGTGTACATACATGTACGTGTATGTACATGTACATACATGTACATACATGTACATGTACATACATGTACATACATGTACGTGTATGTACATGTACATACATGTACATACATGTACGTGTATGTACATGTACATACATGTACGTGTATGTACATGTACATACATGTACATACATGTACATGTACATACATGTACATACATGTACATGTACATACATGTACATACATGTACATGTACATACATGTACATACATGTACATGTACACGTATGTACACGTACACGCATGTACACGTATGTACACGTACACGCATGTACACGTATGTACACGTACACGCATGTACACGTATGTACACGTACACGCATGTACACGTATGTATGTTTCAAGATGGCCGCGCTCAGTGCAGCCGCAGCTTCACGAGTTCCCGGATCATCTCTAGTTTTTAGTAATTTTAAAAGTGTTTTTGTACCTGACTCTGCGCGTGTTTTGCGGGTGAATTACAGCCGAACTGATCTGTTAAGAATTGGAGCGGATTTACCACAGGGCACAGCTGAAATCAGCAACGAACTCAAATCAGAGCTCGGAAGATTGGACCTGCTAAAAACGTCCTTCTGGAAGCAGATGCACTCCAGGGGAAAGAAAAGAAAGCGATGCTCACGAGGAAAGAAGCGGGGTTGTCGTGCAGGAATTATGACGAGAATGCGGAAAGACGCTAAAACCGGTAAACCCCCGATGCCGGCTCTTTTCCTGTCTAACGTTCGCTCGCTCGACAACAAGATGGATCTACTTCGTTTGAGGGTAACCACGTCGGAGGAGATGAGAAGATGCTCCGTGCTTTGTCTTACGGAAACATGGATTTCTGAGGACACTCCTGACTCTGTTTACGAGCTGGACGACCGGCTCTTTTTCAGAACAGACCGGTGCATCGAGACTACGGGGAAAACGCGAGGTGGTGGTGTTTGTATTTACGTACACAAGGATTGGTGCACGAACTGTGCTGTGATAAAAAGAGCTTGTTCAGCTGCCGTGGAGTTGATCACAATAAGATGTAGGCCGCATTATATGCCACGTGACTATTCAGTGATCGTAATCAGCGTTATTTACATAGCCCCTGATGCTAATGCTAATGACGCCCAGAGAGAAATTCATGACTTACTCACCTCGCTGCAGTGTAAATATCCTGAGGGGCTTTTCATTGTTTGCGGGGACGTCAATCACGTAGATCTCCAAGTGTCCCTCCCAGCCTTCAATAAGAACGTCTTCGCAGCTACGAGAGGAGATAAAACACTCGACCAAGTCTTCACAAATGTAAAGGGGGCATACACGGCGAAGACACGCCCAGCGCTCGGAGCTTCCGACCACGACTCTCTGATTCTGGCCCCAAGAGAACTCCCTCCACTCAGGCGCTCAAAGCCGGAACAAAGAGAAATAACAATCTGGCCTCAAGATAGTTCCCCCTTGTTGAGAGACTGTTTTGAGAGGACAAACTGGTCTGTTTTCAGAGAAGCAGCCACTGATGGAAGTTCAGTGGACATGGAACTGTACGCTTCCTCAGTCCTGGGTTACATCAGTACATGCTCTGAAAATGTATCCATAAAAAAATATGTGAAATCCTACCCGAACCGGAAACCCTGGTTAAATAAAGAAGTTCACGCCTTGCTAGCAGCCAGAGACACTGCATTCAAGTCAGGAGATAAAGTGGAACTGAGAAAGAGCAGGAATGAACTGAAGGATGGCATTAAGAAGGCCAAGGCCACGTATGCACAGAGGATCGAGGGACAGTTCACCTCACAAGACCCACGGAGCATGTGGAAGGGTATTAAATGCATAACAGATTACAAAGGCAAAAACAAACAATGCCCCAGGGACCCATCTCTGCCTGATGCCCTCAATAAGTTTTATGCACGTTTTGATGATCCAAACAGACCAGCCAGCACCAGACTCACCTCATCACCAGATGAAGAGCATCTCAGGGTGTCCGCAGCAGAAGTGAGAGGCAGTCTCAGAAAGATTAATCCTCATAAAGCAACCGGACCAGACAACATCCCAGGGAAAGTTCTGAAGGAATGTGCGGACCAGCTCTGTGAGGTGCTGGCTGACATCTTCACCACCTCACTTGCACTGGAGTCAGTTCCCACCTGCCTGAAGACCGCGACCATCATCCCAGTCCCAAAGAGCTCCACAGTGACTGGTCTGAATGACTATAGACCGGTGGCCCTCACCCCGATAGTCGCTAAATGTTTTGAGAAACTGGTCATGTCCCACATCAAGGCAACCGTCAACATCAACGAGGACCCTCATCAATACGCATACCGTGAGAACCGATCAACAGAGGACGCCATTTCTTCCGTGGTCCACACTGCTCTCACCCACCTGGATCAGAAAGACTCATACGTGCGTCTGCTCTTTGTGGACTTCACATCTGCCTTCAACACCATGATCCCCCAAACTCTGATAGACAAACTATCTACACTTGGACTAAGCCCCTCTATTTGTAACTGGGTACTAGACTTCTTAACAGACAGACCACAGTCCGTGAAGATCCACAACTTCTCCTCCTCCACCATAACCCTCAGCACTGGCAGTGGCGGACTTAGACATTTTGGGGCCCCAGGCAAACCTTTGTAAAGGGGCCCTGTACCGGTCTGTCGTGGTGAAGAGAGAGCTGAGTCAAAAGGCAAAGCTCTCAATTTACCGATCGATCTACGTTCCCACCCTCATCTATGGTCATGAGCTTTGGGTTGTGACCGAAAGAACGAGATCTCGGATACAAGCGGCTGAAATGAGTTTTCTCCGCAGGGTGTCTGGACTCTCCCTTAGAGATAGGGTGAGAAGCTCAGTCATCCGGGAGGGACTCGGAGTAGAGCCGCTGCTTCTCCACATCGAGAGGAGCCAGTTGAGGTGGCTCGGGCATCTGGTTAGGATGCCTCCTGGACGCCTCCCTGGTGAGGTGTTCCGGGCATGTCCCACCGGGAGGAGACCCAGAGGAAGACCCAGGACACGCTGGAGGGACTATGTTTCTCGGCTGGCCTGGGAACGCCTTGGGATTCCCCCAGAGGAGCTGCTCCAAGTGGCTGGGGAGAGGGAAGTCTGGGCCTCCCTACTTAGGCTGCTACCCCCGCGACCCGACCCCGGATAAGAGGAAGAAAATGGATGGATGGATGTTTTATTATTGCAATAAAAGGCTCTAAATCAAGTCTTACACCAAAATTCAACAACACTAAATAAACACAAACAAATAGAGAGGGTAGATGTGAGCAATACAGTAGAAATATATTTTCCTAAATTATAAGATTTTCACAACTTTAATTCTTTTAACGTTATATTACATATTCTGTAACAGGGAACAGTTGTTAGATCAATGTGAAAAAGTGAGTGTGTGTAGTTGAGATGTGGTACTTTGAGATGAATTCACACACTGGCTTGATATGAACAGCAAGATGTCCAGGCATGAGACACTTTTTACAGCATTAAGTGATCATGAATTACCTTGATTATTCAGCTGGACTTCTATGAAAGTTGTCTTCTGTCTTGTTTCTGGTCTTTAATGATGCATGTTTAAAGACTGCATCTGAAAAAACAACAAATGTTAGTGTTGGAGGAAATAAAAGAAAAAATAAGACATTATTACATTTAACACATGTGAAGGCTCTCATTTATCCAAGTTTCCATAATTAAGACTGGAAGTTTTGACTTCTTTTTAAACCTTAAAACTTACACAGACTGTAAGACTTACTGTAAACTAAATGACTCAAATAATGTCACAGATTTTTCCACCTGGATTATTGAGCATGCATCAGGGAATGTCACTTTTCATTTATATCAATTTTTACATTTTAGATAACATTTTAATTTAGCAATCCTAGCCTTTTGATTCTGTTGTTTTAAACTAACAGTGGCATTTCTGTCCAAAGCAAACCTGTCATTATTAAAAAACACATTTTTGCATTACTCTGAAAGCTATAAGTTGTGCTTTATAATGTATTTAATGGAGGGACTATGGACCAAATAACAAAACAATGATAGTCTGATGAAGTTTTAACAGTCAAATATTTTGTAAAATGGTTGAGAATTTTTTTTATAGATAACTGTGGAATATTTTAGATCTATTCTATTCAATGTAAAGTCCGAATAATTTAATAATACTGTATACTAAGCAAGCAGGGCAGAGAGCTAAAGTAGGTAAAATATATAATCCCCTCTCTCCTATTTAATTCAGAAGATTTAGGTCGAATATCTTTTAATATTTTGATACAGAAAGAAAACGTGAAAATAGTGGTTGTCTCAGCTGATTACTGTTAGGATTTCTTTTACCCAACCTACAAAATAATTTCTAAACCTCGTACCTCATCTTGCTTTAATACTTTATCTTCATCTTGAGTCACTGCCTCGGTGCCTGGATCCTGATGTCCGGTTCCGCCACACTTTTAAATGGGCCGCTGCCGCTCGTGACCGTCATTAGCAGTTGATGAAGTTTTAGAATTCGACCCATTTAAAAAAGGTTGTCACTTTCGGTAGTGAAGAAACATACGTTATTGTTTTTTGACGCTTTTTACGTTTTTCAGCTCCGCTTTTCTGTCTCCTGTCTCCCGCTTCCTTCTCACACAAAACAGCAGCGAGCATACAGTACTTCCTGGATTAGTGGGTGACGTCATGACGCATGACGGAATAGTCCATTTTAGTAGGGGGGTACAGAACTCAACCGTTTTTTCTGTTGCGTTTTTAAAGATAGTTTTCATCGTAACTATAATTATTTTTATGTTAAACGTACATTAACAAGCAGGAGCAATGTTAAGGATGTAGGTGACGGCTGGGGTCCCTGCTTATTGGCGGCCCCTGCTCATTGGCGGCCCCAGGCCCCGGCCTCGTTCGCCTGAATGGTAGATCCGCCACTGAGCACTGGCTCTCCTCAGGGATGTGTGCTGAGCCCCCTTCTGTTCACTCTGCTCACATATGATTGTACAGCCACACTTCCAGGCTGTCATATTGTTAAGTTTGCAGATGATACAGCGGTGGTGGGATGCATCACAAACAATGATGAGTCCAGCTACAGACAGGAGGTGGAACACCTGGAGAGCTGGTGCAAAGAGAATAATCTTCACATGAATGTGAAGAAGACAAAGGAGATGATTGTGGACTTCAGAAGGAACAAACACACCCATGCCCCACTGATAATAGGTGGGTCTGCAGTGGAAGTGGTCTCCAGCTACAAATACTTGGGTGTACACATGAATGATAACCTCAGCTGGAGCAACAACACCACCAGCCTGATCAAGAAAGGTCATCAGAGACTCTACTTCCTCAGACGGCTGAGACGAGCTGGTCTGAGCAGCCCAGTTCTCACCTCCTTCTACAGGTGTGCAGTGGAGAGCATCCTGTGCTCCAGCATCAACGTGTGGCATGGAGGCTGCACAGTTGAAGAGAGGAAAGCTCTGCAGAGAGTGGTGAAGGCTGCACAGAAGTCTGTTGGAGTCAGTCTCCCCACCATCACAGACATTTACACCTCTAGATGCAGGAAAAGAGCCACCTGTATCATGAAAGACCTCACTCATCCAGCACACTCACTCTTTGCCCCACTCCCCTCAGGACGGAGGTTGAGGAGCATCAAGTGTAGAACCACTAGACTGAGGAACAGCTTCTACCCTGAGGCTGTTAGACTCATGAATAAATAAAAATAAAATTAAAATAAACACTGCAAAATATCACATCATGCTGATGCTGATCTGTTTTCTTGTTGCTGTGTTCATCTGTGTTCATCTGTGACCATCTGCTCATACAAACTCATGTTCGTGCTGCTGTTTATTCCCACTATATTAGGCTTAGTGTATTACTAGTTGATGTTTTTCTTAGTTAGTTCTCGATGTTATTACTGTTTTTCTCTTTCATTTGTTGTTGGATGTAACTGGGACCTCGTGTACATAATCTCGTTTTCATCTCATGTACCACATGCGGTGCAAATGACAATAAAGACTCTCTGACTCTGACTCTGATGTACATACATGTACATACATGTACGTGTACGTACATGTACGTACGTGTACGTACATGTACATACGTGTACGTGTACGTACATGTACATATGTGTACGTGTACGTACATGTACATACGTGTACGTACGTGTACGTACATGTACGTACATGTACGTGTATGTACTGTACATGTACATACATGTACATACATGTACGTGTATGTACATGTACATACATGTACGTACGTGTACATACTAGTACGTGTACATACGTGTACATACCGGTACGTGTACATACATGTACATACCGGTACGTGTACATACATGTACATACCGGTACGTGTACATACATGTACATACCGGTACGTGTACATACATGTACATACCGGTACGTGTACATACATGTACATACCGGTACGTGTACATACATGTACGTGTACATACGGTACGTGTACATACATGTACGTGTACATACATGTACGTGTACATGCATGTACATACAGGTACATACTACATGCATGCATGTACATACCAGTACATACATGCATGTACATACCAGTACATACATGCATGTACATACCAGTACATACATACATACAACGTAATTACTACACACATACATACATACATACATACTACATGCATACATACACACATACATACCACATACGTACATACATACCTACAACATACTCCATAAATACTACACACATAATACATACATACTACATACATATAAATACATATATACATACAAATACATATACATATAAATACATATATATATATATATATATATATATATACACAAATTTGCATATACATACATGTATATATATACATACATTTACATACGTATGTATGTATGTAGTATGTATGTAGATGGCCTCGTTCATAGGAACGATGGTTTTAGAGAGGAGTAAAGGAGGCCATCTTTGTGAAAAGAAACCGTCCATCATTAAAAAGGGGTTGAGGCCTCCTGGTTCAACTGTCCCCCTCCTACAATGCTGTTATTGCTAGTATCACTCAGCCCTCTGTGAATAGCAAACAACCATCAGGGTACTAACGATCCATCGTTAGGCTGATGGTCCTCCTTGATCATGGGAGCAGCTGGTTTTGTTTGTCATCAGAAAACTGGTTGATCCACTGAGAGGGTGCTATTTATAAGACTAAGCTGAATACAGCAGCTCAGACTGAGGAAGTCTTTCAGACGAAAGACGAAACATTTCTACTTTTTTGTTTTGTTTTGTTTTTTGAATGTCCAGAGGACCAGACTTAGCTTTTTTAAATATGTATTTTACTTTACTGAAACTTCAAAATAATTATAATGGTCGTCTTTTCTTTTAACAGGTGTTTTTTTCGGATAAATCCAGAAAAGGGAACCAAAGTGGAGAACAAACACTCAAAGCGTCGTCTCAACCTGAACCCCCGAGTCCTCACCCTGATACAGGAACTCACCGATCACGAGTGGTGTGACACCTAAATAAGGACTCTCTCTGTGGACTCTAACTTGTTCAATGAAGAGGTACTGCAAGTTTTTGCTTTTTGGACTATTAGCAGGAAAAAAATATTTGACGTTTCTGCTCTGTGGACTGTTCATTGAAGAAGCACTGCAAGTTTTTGTTTTGTGGACTTTTAGCAGGAAAAAAATATTTGAAGTTTCTGCTCTGTGGACTGTTCATTGAAGAAGCACTGCAAGTTTTTGTTTTGTGGACTTTTAGCAGGAAAAAAATATTTGAAGTTTCTGCTCTGTGGACTGTTCATTGAAAAACCGCAAGTTTTTGGACTGTTCTGTTGGAGAAAAGGTACCGGTACTACAAGTTGTTGCTTTGTGGACGGTTGACGTATTGCACATTTTTGCCTAAACTTCCACATTTCCACATTTTTTGTTTAAAGTACCCTTGCAGCAGAACTAAACGTAGGTGCGACCTATACACCAGTGCGACCTATCTAGGGATTTTTCCAATCTATTGGTGATAATTGGATGGTGCGACCTATACACCGGTGCGACCTATACAGCAGAAAATACGGTACTGTATTAAGACAACTGCTAAAAATGTAAACATTTACATTTAATTTATTTTAAGCTTTTTGCCTGGCATTTGGTACATTTTGTTAATTGAAAACTGTCTTGACTAAAAGAGGCTAATCTTCAGTTTTTGATTGTGGATTAAGTCAGAGTTGCTGAATTGTTTAAAAATGGTGACAATAAATTTTTCGAAAGTGATATGTACCTCTCATTCCATGATGTTACATTTTGCATGTTTTGTAATGACAGTAGTAGTACTGGTAGTCAGTTAGCGGGTTTAAAAAGTAACTTACCATTTAATTTGATTATTATTAGCGATGAACAAAATACACAAAATATCCTTTATTTTACATACAAAATTTTACTGTGGTTTTACCAGTTTAAATTAGTTTTTTGTTTGATATTTCCCAGTTAATTTAGCCAGTTGTTGATGTACTAAAAACATTTATTAGAGGTAAGAAATGCAGGAAAGGGTCTTCTTATGTAGAACAAAACTGTAAAATTAACGTTTAAAAATGATTTGGTAGTAAGTTGTAGGTATTTAGTAATTCTAAGTGGGGTTAAATTTACATCAGTCCACACAAATTAAAAAAAATAAGTTAACACTAAGCATGGCTAATGAGTTATCTGAACTTATTTTTTTTGTATTAGTTGTACTACTTGATTTAGTACTGCAAACTTAAAAAAGATTAGCTTTTCTTACTCACTAATCTTAAGACTACTTTGCTTAATTTTTTTGAGGCAACGACTTTGCGTACTTTTTTAAAGTAAGGTGAACTAATTAGATCTTACAGTGTAACGAAGTATAAATACTTCGTTACTTTACTTAAGTACAAATTTTAGTTATCTATACTTTAGTAAAGTAATTATTTTTCAGCCTACTTTATACTTCTACTTCTTACATTTTCACGCAATTACTGGTACTTTCTACTCCTTACTTTTTAAAAATAGCCTCGTTACTTTTCTTTCATTTTGCCGTTTTTTTTTTTGTAGAATATAGATATTCACGCAGGACTTTCCAAAAATTGAACATAAATATCGCAGCCGTCACTCACCAGTGTTGCCAGATTGGGCGGTTCACCGCGATTTTCCTTCTCACTTTTGCGGGTAAAGAGTGCTTTGGGTGGGTGGGACTCTATCTGGCAACACCGGTCACGCCGGTGTTTACGCGTGTGCCTTTTTACATCCGGGGCAGCGTCTGCGGCACCGGGACCCTCCATCATAGATATAATAAACATTATGCCCTCCATCAGTAGTTGGGGCGTCTTCTATAGCAACTTCGTCCGGCGAAGCCATGCTGTCCGTGACGCTGACTTGCTAGGGGCTCTGCTAGCGCTAGCATTAGCGTCTCGCGAGACAACGTTACCTCTCAACGAGAGATATCGCGGGAGTTTAATATCGCGAGATCTCGTACAACGAGATCTCGTTACATGCCTAATACATGTATTGAGGTAAGCTGAAAGTTTTTTTTTTTAATCAGTCAGTTGATTACTGACTTCTAGTGACCTAGTAACATACTAATGTTGTATAATGTTTTCTATGGTTAGGAGGTACTAGCCATGGAACTAGCTACATGCTCTGGGTTTGCTTGCTAACATTGTTTCTCTTTTTTATTCAGATTTAAAACATATTTTCTTTCTGTCAGAGTTTTCACTGAACTTAACAAAGTTTTACTTCATAGACTACGTTCACACTGCAGGCAAATGCTCAATAATACCCCTATTGGTGACTCTAAATTGACCCTAGGTGTGAGTGTGAGTGTGAGAGTGGATGGTTGTTTGGTGTGAGTGAGACAGGTCCCTCTTGTAAATGAGTCCCCGTGACTCAACGAGGCTAGCCTGTATAAATAAAGGTTGAATGTATAAATAAAGGTTGAATGAATGAATACATGATATTCGGTAATAAAAAGAAAACTGTTGATGTTCCACTCAAAATTGAGGATGTTGAGATTTGTAGAGTGAGTGAGGTGAAGTTTTTGGGTGTTATCATTGATGACAAACTGACATGGAAACAACACATAAATTCTGTAAGAATAAAAATAGCTAAATCGATAGCAGTACTGTACAAAGTCAGAGACCTATTGAATGATAAAGCTCTGTATTTGTTGTATAACACAATCATTGTTCCACACTTAATCTATTGTATTGATGTTTGGGGGAATGCGTGTAAAACAATCACAAAACCTATTTTTGTATTACAGAAAAGAGCCGTAAGAATTATCACTAGAAAGCATTACCGTCATCCATCAAGTACATTATTTTATCAACTAAAGTTATTGAAGTTCCATGATTTGGTAGACTATAATATTTTATCAGTTATGTATAGAGCTCAAAATAATACATTACCTTTAAATATCCAAATGCACTTTGTTAAAAGACAAAGTTGTTATAATCTTAAGGGGACAGAGTTGTTTGTAAAACCACAATTCAGAACTAGTTTGAAGGGACGTTCTACCTCAATTCAGGGAATTAGATTATGGAATGGCTTGGAGAATGTAGTTAAAAATGCCAAGTCAATGTTTACATTTAAAAAATTGATCAAAACAAATGTGTTAAAAAAATATATGAAATAGCGTAATGTGTATTGTATTAGTTAGAAAATTAGAAAGAGTTAGTCATTTTGTACTGTTGGCTGAAGATTATTATTGTTTAATCTGATTGTTGGAAAAAGTTGGTTGAAGATTATTATTGTTTACATGGTTGATTATTGTTGTTTAATCTGATTGTTGGAAGTAAGGGGCAGATATAATAAGATTTATTCTTCTTTCTGCTACCTTTCATTTTTTTACATTTTGTACACAATCATTTATGAGATTGTCTTGTATTGTTTCTTTTGTAAAAAAATGAACAAATTTAATAAACATAAACATAAACATACAGTATGGTTATTTTAATATATTTAAATTTGCATTTAAATGTGTCTATTTTCAATGGGCATATATGCAGTTAAGACAGGTAGCTTAGTGCACCCCTAGTTTTTCAACATTAACAATATAATATAATCTAGTCTAAAAAAATGATTTTTGTGGGGGAGGTGGGGTTGTATACAATAGTATGTGTGGTGCGGCCTAAGCATTTGTCTTTGTTGTTGCTTTTTCTTACGCTACTTTTACTTTTATACTTTTAAGTAGTTTTGAAACCAGTACTTTTTTACTTTTACTTGAGTAAAAAGCTAGAGTTGATACTTCTACTTCTACAGAAGTAATTTTAAATCCCAGTATCTATACTTCTACTTGAGTAATGAATGTGAATACTTTTGACACCACTGCCAACTGCCATGACCGGCTGGGTCGCAGGGAACAGGAAGCAGGAACGCACACCGCAGCAGGACCAAGACGGAGGCGAGCAGGACAACCCCAGGCGGTGGAGGCGGGACGAAGAACAGGGGAGAACCGAGGAACCAGAAACCCCGGGAGGAGACGGGGAGGTGGAGGGAGGCGACTAGACTGGCAACGGGCAAACAGGAAGAGCTGAGGAAAGGGGACGCCTTATATCCAGGTGGACAGTTGACGAGTGATTCGATGCAGCTGTGAGTCTTGCCATTGTTGAATTTGCGTCTTCGACTTCATTTAGCAGCAGTTTAATTCTAATATTTCCACCTAAATCTCTTGTCTAAAATTTTGTGTTATCTAATTCCATCTTTTTTGTTTATCTACATAAACTGTGTCCAGTCTAATGCAAGTCAACCCCATACTTCACCATGCCAGCTTTATTTATAAAACACTTTAAATACCCACAGGGCCAAAGTGCATTTGACCCATGACTAAAGCTTCCTCGTGGTTTTTGGAGGATTTGGCTTAGTGCTTTTGTTTATGTTGGTTGCATACCCACATTTTAGAATCACACTTAATATATCTGGAAACCTACTGGTGTAAACTCCTTCAAACTGCACAGTTTGAGATAGTTCAAGAAAGCTGGGGTTTTTATGTTTGATTTCATATTTTGCAATGATTGCCTTTTAAGCTGCAGACTGAGGAGGCTGAAATGATGGAGCTGACATTATTCCACAGGTAATGAGCAGGAAAATATTTGCTGAATTGAGATATCTATCATTGAAATGAGCATGTCAGCACTTTGTGGAAAACTCTCCTGGAGAACAGACAACTGCGGCTCATGCAGCTCTGTCTGTTCTTTTTAGTTGGTGTACAATGGGACGGGCATGCTTACATGTTGATCACAGCAAATATTCGGTGTAATTTTGAGTTCTTTTTATTCCAATTAACTTTCTCCTCTGCAGAACTACTGGCTCTGGCTGCTTATTAAAATAACTGTTTCATAACTTATTGCATTGAGACTGAAAGTGAAGGCCAACCATACAATAACTAAAATTACAATAACTGCTGTCCTTTTTTTATTTATATAATATCATTTCGGTGTCACGTTCATTATGATGAGGCTATTTTTTAACTCTAATGTTTTGCTAATCTGTAAAATTTCAATTTTTGTGCTGTTGTTTACATTTTATTCTGTTTCTTTAATCTCAGGGATGAGGGACCAATGTCCCTTATAAGTATGAAAAGCCTGATGTTGTAAGAATTATTATTTTTATTAATATTCTTTGAATGCTGATTCAGCACTCTCACATCTATTTTACTATTTTAAATCATTCTGTTAATTTTTGCATTCCAATTACTTCTACATACTTTGTGGTACTTTAGTCCTTCAAATATCGAGACTTTCGGCTCATGTAGCTGATGGATGCTATGACTTTTGGCTTTTGTAAGGCGTTTTTTATTTTTATATTTTACTAAATTCTAATATGCCTTTATAAATACAATTGAATTCTCTTCAGTTTATTCAAAAACATTGTTGTCTTTGAAATCTGCTTTAATGTACTTCTTGTAGTGTTTTCTTCTTATGCTATCTACTGTACTATTTGGCTACTTTCAGCTAGCTTCAGCTTTTAGCTACTGCTTTTACCTTTTAGCTAGACTTCAGCTATGTTCAGTTAGCATTTTTCTAGTTTTAACTTGTTTTGCTTATTTTAGCTGTAATAACCTAGTTTTGGCTTTTAAAGCAAATTTCATCAGTCAGGCCTCAACCGAAACATTTGAAGAATTTTGAAACAACAAATGTGACAATGACCTGAAGTTAGGATGTGTTTGATGGACAGTATATATACAAATATACTAAAAGAGCTCCTGGTTAAGAGGAGAAACGCCTATAATAATCTGGATGAAACAGCTCGAAGGGCCCTGCAAAGGCAAATAAAAAGGCAGATACAACTTGATAAACACAAATACAAAGAGAAAATAGAGGCCTCTCTGGCATCTGGAAACAGTAGACAGGCATGGCAGGGAGTAAAGACTATGACTAACATTCCACACAAAGGTAAAGGGCCATCATCAAATCAATATTTGCCTGAAATTAGTGGAGCAGAGCTGCCAAATCAGCTTAATAATTTCTTCTGCAGGTTTGAAGAAAGCTGCAAAGACACCGCTCATCAGAGGAGCGAGCAGGATGTGCCCTCAATGCCTCCATTTACCATAAAAGTGTCAGAGGTTGAACATATGTTTAGAATCTGTAATCCTCAAAAAAGCCCTGGACCTGACAACATCTCTGGCAAGGTTCTTAAAAACTGTGCCTCACAACTAGCACCAGTTTTTACAGATATTTTTAATTACTCTTTGGGACATCATACAGTTCCTTTATTATGGAAAACATCCATAATTGTGCCGGTGCCTAAAGTTCAAAGGCCATCAGAGTTGAATGATTTCCGTCCCATTGCACTGACATCTCTGGTGATGAAGAGCTTTGAGCGTATAATTAAAAAAGTCCTTCTCTGTCAAACACAGCATCTTCTAGACCCACTACAGTTTGCATATCAGCCCTCTAGAGGGGTGGATGATGCTGTTCTGACCATGCTGCATTTACTCTATTCCCACCTTGAAAGACCAAAAGCACATGTAAAAATTTTATTTGTGGATTTTTCATCAGCTTTTAATACTATTCAGCCAAAGATTTTAACAGAAATCTTAACAAAAGAGTTTTTAATCTCACAGAACTTGGTTTTATGGATTACAGACTTTTTAACAGGTAGGGTCCAGCAGGTCAGAGTGGGTTCAACACTCTCTGACAAAACAACCACCAGCACTGGCTCTCCCCAAGGGTGTGTTTTATCCTCACTGTTATTTATTCTGTACACAAACTCCTGCAGAAGTACTTTCCCAAATAGACATTTAATTAAATATGCTGATGACACTGCCCTGGTAAGCCTTTTAAACGACAAGGAAGAAGAGCACGGACCAGTTCTGGACTTCTTCATTAATTGGTGCAAACAATCAAAACTGGTTCTGAACACAAACAAAACAAAAGAAATGACTATTGACTTCAGGAAGCTTCAGTCATTCTCTCCAACAACCATCAATGGAGAGAAGATTGAAACTGTCTCGTGCTACAAGTACCTGGGCGTGGTTCTGGACTGTCACTTAAAGTGGGACTCATGGGCTGACCTTATTTGCACTAAGGCTCAGCAGAGGATGTATTTTTTAAAGAAACTGGGTACTTTTAGAGTCAATAACTCAATGCTTTTAATGTTTTATTCTGCTTTTATTGAAGGTATTTTAACGTTTTGTAACATCTGTTGGTTTGGCAATGCTACAGAGGCTCAGAAGAAATCCTTGAGAAGTATAGTAACTACAGCCAGCAAACTGTTAGGGACCACTCTGCCAAGTATGGAAAAGATATACATGGACAGAGTTATGAGGAAGGCAAACAAGATTATAGCAGACGACACACATCCCTTAAGATCTTCATTTGAGTTGCTTCCTTCAGGGCGAAGGTATGGCCTTCCTTTATTCTCAAGAAACAGAACAAAATTTTCTTTCATACCACAAGCAATTAAATCATTAAATAATACTAAGGTATCATGAATTACTGAGCTGAAACATCTTTGCTGTAATGATGGATGATGATGTCATGTATGTATGTATAAGTATGTCCTTTATGTCAATGCCTGCTGACAAATGTTGCAAATTAATTTCCCTAAGGGGACAAATAAATCTATATCTATCTATCTATCTATCTATCTATCTATCTATCTATCTATCTATCTATCTATCTATCTATCTATCTATCTATCTATCTATCTATCTATCTGTCTGTCTGTCTGTCTGTCTGTCTGTCTGTCTGTCTGTCTGTCTGTCTGTCTGTCTGTCTGTCTGTCTGTCTGTCTGTCTGTCTGTCTGTCTGTCTGTCTGTCTGTCTGTCTGTCTGTCTGTCTGTCTGTCTGTCTGTCTGTCTGTCTGTCTGTCTGTCTGTCTGTCTGTCTGTCTGTCTGTCTGTCTGTCTGTCTGTAGCACAAAGTTTCCACTAAAACATGTTAGATCCCATCCTCCTCCTTTCCAAAACATTTTTCAGCGCTTTTAGAAAATATGGCTGTACTCTAAGTAAAAATAAATAAAGAACTTGTAATATTCATGACTTTGCAGTAAATTTCTATAAATATATACAGTATACCCACACCTACCCAAATATACATACTGTACATTCAAATACATATCTACATATAGCCTGGTTAAAACCAGACCCTTGTCCTTCACTTCGTTTCGGACTAGGGTCTGGGACTTCTCCCATAGAGAAGGATTTCTCCAGTACATTTTTGACCGGACCAATCAGAGAACAGAAGGGGCGGAGTTTTTGGCCCTTAACCCACGCCCCCACCTGTCCCAGCGCGCAGCCAGCGAGCAGCCGCATGTTCTCATTCAAAGCATCTGCTCCGCCTCCTGCTGCATTTTCTCTCGCTGCCGCTGCATATTCTGTGTTTATATGTTAATAAAACGTTCTAAAAAATAAAATAAAACCATGGAGCGCTGGTCCAGCACACCAGAAGACCAGAAAATCTGATGGGACTCGGGCAGCCACGTTGAACCCGAGTTTAATTCTCTCGTGACAACCTCAGACATTTCCTCATCAGCGAAGAGAGAGGAGGAGGAGGGAGCGATCACTTGACTTTTGGCAACAAAAAAAAATGAAAACTCCAGATAAGGGAATAAGAAGGGGAATTTAATACATTTGTGTCACATATAAAACAGTCCTGCATCGCTTTGCATCGCTTTGAATGAGAACATGCGGATGCTCGCTGGCTGCGCGCTGGGACAGGTGGGGGCGTGGGTTAGGGGCCAAAAACTCCGCCTTCTGTTCTCTGATTGGTCTGGTCAAAAATCTACCAGAGAAATCCTTTTCTATGGGAGAAGTCCCAGACCCTAGTCCGAAGCGAAGTGAAGGACAAGGGTCTGGTTTTAACCAGGCTAATCTACATACAATGCCTGCATGTGAACCCCTGCATCTATTTGTGTGTGGTTGAGAGCATGCATAAGTGTATAAGGCTTCTCTAATAGAACATTTAATAGTGACTGTGAAGCATCAGAGACCCGACCCCTACCCGAGGCAGACAAAGGGGGGACCAGAGACCAAGACCCCAGTCTTTCGTCTTTCGCCGGGAAAAGCTGCTTAGGTTTTGTTAAACTGTTGCCCTATTTGAGGATCATGAAGAAATAAAATGAAAAATAAAATAAAAAATAGCTGAAAAGTTGCAGCTGCAGCTTTTTTAAGGTCACAGTAAGTCTCGCAGATGTTCCCTCTCAGAGAAGCTGCTAACTTTGTCTTTTTCCACTTTGCTGAGATCAATAAAGGAAACAAGATGTTTTATTTTATGAAACATGCTGGTGAAGATTCTCAGTCGTCCAGGACATGATGAAATCAAAAAAGGCGTTCAATACAGGATCAACTGGACTTTATTTGTTGCAGAAAACGTTCCGACTTCTGTCCAGAATTGAAAAAGACTTCTGGACAGAAGTCGAAACGTTTTCTGCAACAAATAAAGTCCAGTTGATCCTGTATTGAACGCCTTTTTTGATTTTATTTTATGAAACAGTCAGGATTAAACATCTTTGCTTCAGATGACGAAACTTTCTCACTTCATTTGTTGCTGTGATTCTGAGAAAACTCCAGAGGTTAACTGCACACACATAAGTTATTGTTCTGAAAGAAAGTTTTCTTATGGCGTGCATTTGCATGTTCCCGGAGCTGTGAGCATCTGTAGGAGGTGATTCTGCTCCGAGGCAGCTATTTTTCTCCTGCCTGCAGCAGAGGCTTGTGCCCAGTAGGGCACAGGTCTGAAACATGTTCCACAATACATTTTGCAAACATTTAACGGTTTGAAAAGTAGAAGGAAAGTTCACAGCGTGGCATTTTTTTATTTTATTACAGATAAAATGGCAAGTGGTAATTCACGGCGTTAAACAGGGATGAGAGTAAATGAAGACTGATTTAGGTGCTGCCTGCAGCTGAGTCTGCACATCCTTGGGTTTGTGATGAACTCATGCAGCAGAGCCGATAATGATAGAAGCTCAATGCTCTCCCATGACAACCCCAAGGAGGAAAATTAAAGGATATTTGTGTGTGTGTGTGGCTGTATAGCCCAAACGATAAAGAAAAGCACTGCAGCCCCTAGCTGTGTGTTTGACTTAGCAACAGCCCTGCAGTACGGAGGACCGGGCAGTCAGCAGAAACAAACCTCCAGAAATGTTTGTGTTTGGGACTGAAAGGAGTTGGAGTCAGGCGAAAAGCACAGTGCAGAGGATGTGTTGGGAAACACTGAAGCAGACTTTCTGTCTGTGAGCAAAATCTTGAACCAATGCACAGATTTTAGTGCAATTCTCCAAAAGCTTTCATTAGAAATCCATCTACAGCTGATTAATCTTTGGAGTTAACCTGATTCAAGATGGTTGCCACGGCCAACTGATCATAGGAAACACAAAAACTGCCAGAAGTCAGTCATACTAAGCTTAAAGGTATTGTGACGTAATGTTGGAAATTTGCATATTTGTCACAACATATATATCTTATATGATTCAGCTATGTTCGTTTTTGCAAAATAAATTATAAATATATTAAAATTTCATTACAAGTTATGGTAATTTTGTCGCTGTGATACGCCCCTAGAAATCCGAGAATTTCCGCGTGCGTCATCAGTGACGTGCACTTGGGGAGGCGCTGCTCCAACGCACATGTAAATATTAATGGCGGAGCATGTCGAATCAGACGAGTGCAGCATTTCTAGCAGCGAACAAACACAACTTATTGTTAGTACTTGAATGTATTAAAGCAATCGAAGGGTTATTATTCATCCAATACAGTTATTGGACACTCGATTAATAGAAAAGTGATTTAGACACGGTTTATTTCATAAACAGTTGCTAACTGGGGTTAGCTTCGACTGTGGTTATTTGTTGTTGGGCTAAAGTGAGGCCCGATCGCGTTTGAGATTTAGCATTTTAAGACAGTAAATCATCCAAAACTCTCATTAATAAACCCTCCATGAATAAAAAAAATTACTGATGTTACCTGATCGGCAGTAAAATGGTCGCTGCAGACATACGACTCTTAGTAGGAACCCATCGGTCCCTCGTTCTCTTTACTTGTCCATTCTAGGCGGAGTTTCTCATCTTTTGGGAATTTGTGAATGCTCACTTGTTCACTGCTGATATTAGAACACCCAAATGCGCTACAACGTGACGGTATTTTTCATGTTACACAAAAAAAGAGGCGATCTTTCAGAAAAAGAATCTGTATGGCAAGCAGTTACCACACCAGACAAATGGGCAAGGCTCTGCCTTATGCCCAATAGCACGTCACTGATGAGGTTTGTGGAAATTCTCAGATTTTAGGGGCGTATCATAGCGAAAAAACTACTATAACTTGTAATGTAATTTTAATATATTTATAATTTATTTTACAAAAACGAGCAGAGCTGAATGATATAAGATATATATGTTGTGACAAATATGCAAATTTCCAACATGATGTCACAATACCTTTAAATTTGATGTGGTGGTAGCTGAGAGTAATTTAAAACACACACACTCTGAGTGTGAGATCTCACATTATCAGATCTAGTCTGTTTTACCTGAGTCTATTTTCTACAACTGGGAGCTGCGGATTAACATCCCAAAAGCTCAAAACTGCCTCAACCACAGCCCCACATCCTAAATGAGTTGAAAAAGAGGTGCCGTTGATGCATTCCCGTCTACCTGGAGGCAGTGCTTGAGTGCCTGCCTGCAGAGATCTTGGAGATAGTTACGTCCGTGGTGACGAGGGGCTCGGCAGTCTGCTGGGAGAAATGGCCATGGTTCGGGAGGCGTTCTCCCCTGCACTCAGGCAGTCCTGCTGCCCAGGAGGACTGAGAGGTCTGCTGGGTCTGGGTGGATGGATCGGCATCTGCAACCATGTTTCTTCGGATCCGCTTTTGGAAGAGATCCTTCTTGCTCAAAGCCATCAGCATCTACATTTGTAGAATAACGCTAACGAAACTAGAATGACGAGCTACAACGACAGTTCCCTTTGGGATCAATAAAGTATTTTTGAATTGAATTGGATATGTTTGGCCAAAAAGCCACAGCTGCAGCATTTCTCAACACAGCTGATCTCCGTCTGACACTCTGGGATGAAAGGCGGTGGGCGACATGCATTCACCCAAAGTTGCTGCACAGAATAAGTACCTCTCTTTCCCGTCGTCATCCCGAATTATTATTTTCCCGGAAATTTCCCGTATTATAATTTTTTTTTTAAACATTCCAATGCCTCTGAATTATGTCACTAGCCTCGCGAGAACTGCCACCTGCAGTAGCCTCGGTGGCAGTTCTCGTGATGTTAGTGCTAGCAGCGGAACCCGGAAAAACACATCAGAAATGGATGAATGTAACGAGAGAGAAGGCGTCCCTGCCAAAAAAGTTACGACTTCGTGTAAATATCTTGAAAAATGGGACAGCGAATTTACTTTTCCTAAAAGAAGAGTAGGGTGGGGCACAATTACGCGTTTTGTAAGATTTGTAACTGCGACTTTAGTGTCTCTCATGGGGGAAGGAACGATGTCCGTCAGCATGAAAAATCCGTCAAGCACAAAGGTAGGCCTATCAGATTGTGATCACATTGTATTGTATTGTATTGTATTGTATAATTTTATTCATTTCATATTAAAAACAATGACAATTTTTTAAAGAAAAATTAAACAAAACATAAAATGAAAGGAAGCAGAAGAAAAATTTCTTATCATGTCTGCTCCTTATCAAACAATCAATTCAAACTATCAATTCAAACATAAATATACTTATTTGTAATACAAACGTATACAGTCTCATCAGAGATATACAGTCACATCAAAATATCTAATATAATTTGTTAAATTAGAATCAACTTAAATGTAACTCTTCAACAAAATAGTTTTAATCATTTTCTTAAATATTAGTATGGACTTCACATTTTTTACATTGTCCTCTAGTCCATTCCAAAGATCAATTCCTCTCATTGCAGTAGACCTACCCGTTAAACTGGTTCTAAACTTAGGTTTAACAAACATTTCCATTCCCTTTAAATCCTTTTCAACTAATAGGCAACTAATCCTTTTCATAAAATAGGTTTGAATGTTAGATAGACACACAAACATAACTGGTTTGTAAGTGGCTGATAGGTAGTTATTTTAGATTTCTTGTAAACCTATGTAAGGGGTCCTGGACTTTGGTTGGGTAGTGGGATGGCTCGGAGTACCGGCAGAAAATTTCCCTTATTTTTAAATCCAAAACTTGACAGGTATGCCTTCACTGCCTCTGCTTTAGATCCCTTCCTCCTGTTTGAGCCCTCATGCTGAATAATGTTGCTCCCCTCTGAAGACTCGGGCGTGCACGCTGCTGAGCTGCAGGAAAAAAAAGAGAAACTGGAATTTCGCACCTCCCTCTCAAACTGCTGGTTCACTCCAACACACACACACACACAGATGCCGACGCAGGCCTGGCCAAGAGTCTGTGCGCCGCCACACATCCACACCTGATCTTCTTCTGAAGGAGTGAATAATTACTTTGCCAAAGGGCACAACTGTGATCCCCGGCTGGTATTTAAAGCCTTGTCACCGAGTTTAAATCACCCCTGCTCTCCACGGCTTCATACAGATGAGTGGAAACGTCCTCTTCTCGGGCTAGTACAGGGATCACAGCCCCGATGTCTTCATCATCTTCATCATGGATTATCGTTACCCGGCTGTGATTTTCCTCCTGGATGGATACGTGCGATTAGGGGTGCTAATCTCTCAGTGTCTGGAGAATCGATTCAATTCTGATTTTTGATGCACCGATTCCATTAAAAAACGATTTTCGATTCTAAAACGATTTTCATTCCAGGATCGATTTTCGATTCAGAATCGATTTTCGATGCTGAAACGATTTTCGATTCTGAAACAATTTTCAATTGAAATCATGAAAAGATTAAACAATAATGTAAACAAATAAAACTTTTACTCAAAACAATAATGTATGCTTGTAGCAAACATTAATAATGTCAAATAATACAGTATGACCCTCCGTTTGTAACTGGGTCTTAGACTTCTTAACAAACAGACCACAGTCCGTGAAGATCCACAACTTCTCCTCCTCCACCATAACCCTCAGCACTGGCTCTCCCCAAGGATGTGTGCTGAGCCCTCTTCTGTTCACTCTGCTCACATATGATTGTACAGCCACACATCCAGGCTGTCATATTGTTAAGTTTGCAGATGATACAGCGGTGGTGGGATGCATCACAAACAATGATGAGTCCAGCTACAGACAGGAGGTGGAACACCTGGAGAGCTGGTGCAAAGAGAATAATCTTCACATGAATGTGAAGAATGGTGCATTCAGACCAAACAGCGTTTCAACCTCCAAAAAGCTTGTCACGCACGCAAGTGGACACACTTGGTCTCCAGACCTACTTGGACCTGAACGCCAGAATGCGAAACAGCTGCTGGGTGTGTGGGAGGAGCTTACCGGTATACAGAGTCCTGCGCACAGAGTCTCTGTGGAGCAGACTTGACTGGTCGTGAAGGACTTGTCGCGAACACACAGCTACAATGAGTTTCTCTTCCATAGTACACGACCTCGCGGGTCTTTTCTGTGTCCCACAAACAATACGTCACATAGTGCGCGCGCACCCTCGTTTCCGCGTCACATAGGGACTCTCCCCGTCTCTTCTCCTCCTCTCTTCTCCCCCTCTCTTCTCCACCCGACTCTCCCTGATTGGTTGACACACCAACCAATCAGGGAGAGTTGAGCGGCGTTTGAAAGTTTGAACCGCGAAATCTTCAGCATGTTGAATGCGCGGTTTGGAGGCTGAAGCCGGTTCACGTGCACGGAAAAACGCTTCCCAGCACGCTCAACACGCACGCGACGTGACGCCCGACGCCAAGACGTGGCTGGAAGCGCGTCCACCATTGACTTTACATGTAAACTGGACGCTCCTGCTGCTGAAAAGCTGTTCGGTGTGACTACACCATAAGACAAAGGAGATGATTGTGGACTTCAGAAGGAACAAACAAACACACACCCCACTGAACATAAGTGGATCTGCAGTGGAAGTGGTCTCCAGCTACAAATACTTGGGTGTACACATGAATGATAACCTCAGCTGGAGCAACAACACCACCAGCCTGATCAAGAAAGGTCATCAGAGACTCTACTTCCTCAGACGGCTGAGACGAGCTGGTCTGAGCAGCCCAGTTCTCACCTCCTTCTACAGGTGTGCAGTGGAGAGCATCCTGTGCTCCAGCATCAACGTGTGGCATGGAGGCTGCACAGTTCATTCATTCATTCAACCTTTATTTAGTCAGGTAAATCTTTTGAACCTCATGGGCTCATTTACGAAAGCGACCTGCTAAAACTAAAGAACAATGAACAGCAATGGTAGAATTTCCTTAAACAATAAACAAACAAACAAACAATAAACAATAGAAAACAAAAGAGAGGGAAAAAAAAAAAACAAACAATTTTTTTTTTTTTTTTTTTACAAAGTATCAAAAAACTAGCAAAACATTATAAGGTAAACGTATAGAATCAAAGACAGTTGAGAGAGGAAAGCTCTACAGAGAGTGGTGAAGGCTGCACAGAAGTCTGTTGGAGTCAGTCTCCCCACCATCACAGACATTTACACCTCCAGATGCAGGAAAAGAGCCACCTGCATCATGAAAGACCCCACTCACCCAGCACACTCACTCTTTGCCCCACTCCCCTCAGGACGGAGGTTGAGGAGCATCAAATGTAGAACCACTAGACTGAGGAACAGCTTCTACCCTGAGGCTGTTAGACTCATGAATAAATAATCAACACGAATAATCACTGCAAAATATCACATCATGCTGATGCTGATCTGTTTTCTTGTTGCTGTGTTCATCTGTGACCATCTGCTCATACAGACTCGTGTTCGTGCTGCTGTTTATAATGATGTTTTTCTATTACATTAGGGCTTAGTGTATTACTAGTTGATGTTTTTCTTAGTTAATCCTAGATGTTATTACTGTTTTTCTCTTGCATTTGTTGTTGGATGTAACTGGGACCCTGTGTACATAATCTCGTTTTCATCACATGTACCACATGCGGTGCAAATGACAATAAAGACTCTCTGACTCTGATAAATACAGCAGTCTGAAATGTGAGCAGATGGGTATATGAATAGAATGCAGCAGCTTTAATCAGGTCCCGGAGGTCACTGGTGCCTATATCCAGCAGTCACTGTGCGAGAGGCAGGGGACACCCTGGACATGTCTCCAGTCCATCACAAATAATTCAAAATACAAACGTAAACAAAGATTTCAGCCTACTGTATTGCATAAACATTTAACTCAAAATAAAATAGACTTCAAAATCATATTGCATTCATCCATGTTTCAAATGTGTATGGATGGATTTTGTTTAAAAGATTTGTTTGGTAAATCTTTTCAACAAAAGCCATCTATCCATCATCTTTACCCGCTTTATCCTTATCGGGTCCTGGAGGTCACTGGTTCGGGTCAGATTTCTTCTTCTTTCTGCCACCTTTCATTTTATGTATTCTTTCATATACTATGAGATATGGTTTTATTTTCTTTATCTTTTGGGTTTTAATGTAAAAAAAAAAAAAATATCGATTTTGGGGCTTTTAGAATCGATTCTGAATCGCCAGGACTAAGAATCTAGATTCTTTTAAAAATCAGTAAGACGTAAAACGCTGAACTTTGCTTGTACTGCTCACATCAGCTTCACTTTCTTTGCATAAAGATGAGTTACAATTTCCAAGCGGAGGGAGGGGGTGCTGACTCGATAGAGGTGTGTGTTTGAAAATCTGTACATCTAATTACTTTACTCAGTTATTATTTCCTCGTCTCACCGTGTTGTAGCTTAAGGCCATCTGTGCTTGTTTTTTATTTAATTTCCCAAGAAGCTCCCGCCCCACCCTGAGGTTCTTTCCTCCAACGTTAGAACGTCCCAGCATCTTTCCTTGCATGAACCGTAGCTCCCACATGAAAGGAGCTGGGGATGTTGTCAGGCTGGTCCTGTCGTTGTCCTCGTCTGATGTACGTCGTGTCTCCCACGATGCTCGGACTCGACCCACATGCTCGTCCGCTCTGCTCAGGGCCGCACGACGCCAGCGACTGAGACGATTAAGACGCTGTGCTGCAGGTTGAGGTGTCTCTCTTCACGCGTGGGCACCGGAACCATTTGCATTTACATTTGTTTCTGTAGTGAAAGCGTGACCATGACCACCCCCCAACTCACAGCCCAGAACATCTGAAAACACGGCCTGAAAGCAGCAGCACAAAGAAGCATAGCATCAGGACAGAGTGAGTATCCAGGTAACAAAAAGCCCAATCAGTGTCTGACTGACCCACATTGTCCCGCATGAGGCGGAAACGGATCACAGAGACACTAATGGTGTTTGCCACACAAACTATTGAAGCTGGTTCTTTGAAAATGAAAAACACTTTTATTTTTTTTCTGCCATTAATGGTGTGTTTTTCAGTTACGTCTGCCAAAATTAAAGTTCCTGCTGGTGAAATACCAGCATTTCTACTGAAACAAGATCTCTAAGCGTCTAAATCTTTGTCAAACCAATTGGCAGACTGCCCTCACTTCAATATGGAAAAAAATATGGATGTGTGTGTGTGCGGGGGGGGAGTCTTATTAAAGTTGAGAAATTATTTTCAAAAATAGATCTGAAGCCAAAATCATGACAAAAAGACTGTTGATTACAGACTGGTTTCAGCCTGTATAAATAAAGGTTGAATGAATGTGAAAGACTTGTTTATATTTTCCTGACAGACAAGTGATGAAGATGTTTAGCTTACATTTAGCAGATGTTTAGCTGACATTTAGCAGATGTTTAGCTAACTTTTAGCTGATGTTTAGCTGCTATTTTGCTCTGTTATTTTGCTGATGTTTAGCTAGCATTTAGCTGATGTTTAGTTGACATTTAGCTGACATTTAGCTGATGTTTAGCTGATGTTTAGCTGATATTTAGTTGACATTTAGCTGATGTTTAGTTGACATTTAGCTGATGTTTAGCTTATGTTTGGCTAACGTTTAGCTGACATTTAGCTGATGTTTAGCTAATGTTTAGATAATGTATAGCTGATGACGGGTGTCCCCCAAGGCTCTGTCCTTGGACCCCTCCTCTTCATCATTTACCTCCTTCCTCTAGGTCACATCTTCCGCAAATACGGCATCCATTTCCACTGTTATGCTGATGACACACAGCTCTACTTGTCATCAAAACCTAACTCCACCCACCCACCCTCCATCCTCACCGACTGTCTCAATGAGCTAAATCACTGGTTTTCTAACAATTTCCTTCAACTAAACAGTAACAAAACAGAAATCATTCTTGTCTGGTACCAAAAACTCTATTTCAAAATCAGAACATCTTCTCGTCCCCCTTAACAACTCTCTGCTATCCCCCTCCCCTCAGGTCAAGAGTCTCGGTGTCATCCTCGACACCACTCTCTCCTTCACTTCACACATCAACAATATTACTCGGTCTGCCTATTTCCACCTCCGTAATATTAACCGTCTCCGTCCTTCTCTCACACCCCGCTCCACAGCCATCCTGGTGCACAGTCTTGTGACTTCCCGTATCGATTACTGCAACTCCCTTCTCTACGGCCTCCCCAACAAATCTCTCCACAAGTTACAGATGGTCCAGAACTCAGCTGCCCGTGTCATCACTCAAACCTCCTACTATAACCACATCACTCCTGTCCTGCAGCAGCTCCACTGGCTCCCGGTTAAATCACGCATCATCTTCAAAATTCTACTCCTCACGTTCAAAGCTATCCACAACCTTGCCCCTCCTTATCTATCTGACCTCCTACAAATCTCCATCCCATCACGCTCTCTCAGATCCTCCTCTTCGCTACATCTCCATGTACCCTCTGCCCGCCTCTCCACCATGGGGAGCAGGGCCTTCACCTGCTCTGCCCCTCACCTCTGGAACGCTCTACCGCCAGACCTTCGAAACACCACCTCCCTTTCTCTGTTCAAGACAGCCCTGAAAACACATCTCTTTAGACTAGCTTATCATTAACTTTACTAAATGTATTTTTATCATTTTGCTTTCTATAATCTTTATGTATTTTATATTTCAATTTGTCACTGATAATGTTTGAACTGTATTTGTTAAGTGTCCTTGGGTGTCCTGAAAGGTGCTTTTAAATAAAATGATTATTATTATTATTATTATGTTTTGCTGGTACTTAGCTGATGTTTAGCTGGTATTTAGCTGACATTTAGCTGATGTTTAGTGGATGTTTATCTGACATTTAGCTGATGTATAGCTGATGTTAACTGGCATTTATGTTTAGCTGATATTTAGCTGATGTTTAGCTGACATTTTGCTGACATCACTTTTTTTTTAAAAACTACTTTTAAACAATTTCCTTATTTCAACATTCAGTTTATTTTTAACTACTTCTGTATTCTTTTTGTTTCACAAGTGACTCGTCGAGTTTCAGCTTTTATAGCTTTTAGCTAGTGTTTTGCTATTTTTAGATTCTAGTAAGCCTAAGCTTTTGTTACTTTTCGCTTTAAAGCCAAAATGTTGCTGCTTTTACTAGCTACTGTTTAGTGTTTAGCTAGCCTTTTGCTGCTTTTTCATTTTTTTTAGCTCGTGTTTAGTGTCTTTTAATTTTAAGCCTGTCTTTTGCTCCTTTTGGCTTTTATACAGAGTTGTGCTGTTTTTAGCTTTCACCTAGCCTGGTTAAAACCAGACCCTTGTCCTTCACTTCGCTTTGTACTAGGGTCTGGCATTTCTTCCATAGACAACGATTTCTCCGGTCGATTTTTGACCGGACCAATCAGAGAACAGAAGGCGGATTACCGGACCAATCAGAGAACAGAAGGCGGAGTTTTGAACGACGTCGACTGACGTCGTCAGTTAAAATGGCTGCCGCCACGAAGGAATTTTCATGAAAACAAGGTAAAAAACTATTATTTCTTTGCTGAGAAAAAATACATTTCTTAGCTGACGTTATATCAGAAGTGTTCCTGAGCTTAACAGTTCCTAAATCAATTCACGAAATGGTCAAATCTGCTGGATTTAAATTGTTTCGGTTTGACATTTTCCAAACAGCCTCGGGTGCGCTACGAAAATAAATGATAAAAAATCGAATTTTATCTCAAATGTTTCATCTAGGCCAACAGTCAGTAAATTAGAGCCATATAATTACACACTGGTAGCAGAAAAAATATCCACCGAGTGGTTTCTGAGCTATTTATCTGATAGCCTGGACCTCGCCAGGCTAAACTAACAAAACTCCGCCTTCTGTTCTCTGATTGGTCCGGTCAAAAATCGACCGGAGAAATCGTTTTCTATGGGAGAAATCCCAGACCCTACAAAGCGAAGTGAAGGACAAGGGTCTGGTTTTAACCAGGCTAACTTTCACCTGGTGTTTTACTACTTTTTGGCTTTAAGATAGCGTTTAGCTTCCATTGTTTTTTTAGCTAGCGTCCTGCTTCTTTTAGCTTCATTCAGCTTCGACCTCCTTAGCAAACATCTGCAGTCGTTCGGCACTCAAACCACATTTTCACAGAAAATGTTGGTTTTCTAGTTTTCCTTAATGTCTGTTTATCATTTTCATTTTTGCACAGTTTCTTTCACCTTCTTCAGCTATAAATAGTATTTTAAGTGATTATTACTCAGTTTCTCATTGCGCAAGATGAAATGGCCTTCCCTTTTTTATTTTTTTTTAGGAAGGAAACACTCTTAATTGCTTTTCTCTTTTTTGGGCAACCAAACGACTGTTGCACGCATCCATTACCGGTGATTGCCGGCAGGATTTCTCCCCAGTTTTTCTGTCCGTGCACATCTGGCTGCGTGTGACCCAGCAGGTTAGACTGCTCACAGTTTTTAAATTAACCTCGGCTCTCCTTTTCTTCCAAACCCGGTTTCCATTCTTCTTCCTCCATGTTGTCTCATTTGCTTCCCTTTCATCATCTCAGGCAAGGTTATCCTGAGGCAGGCAGTGCTTTTATGGGAGCAGGGGGGTGGGGGGTGGAGGTGATGGGGTGCAGGGCCTGGCTTCGCCTGCAGTCATGTCGATCGCGTTTAAAGGGATGTTGTGAGCTGAATGTTTGAACCCATTCCCACCTTAACAGTGGTCTGGGATTTAATTAAGAAGTAAAATAAATTTATTGTCAAGTGCGTTCTAAAGAGAAAGGGGTGAGAAGTGGCACAACAAAGGCTTTGTGAGGAAGAGGGGGAGCGAGAAGGAAACTAATTAGCATCACTCCAGTCGGAACACTTCCTCCTTCTCTCTCATCCCCATTTTTCTCCCATCACCTTTTTTGTTTTTTCCTCCCCCTGCATGTCTGCTGCAGCCCTGAGCAACATTTCTGTCACATCCTTCTCTTTGCCTCCGGCACACAGTATGGATATGCAAATACAATGAAAGCATTGTTTACACACTTTACCTGCACAGGGAGTACAAGACCGGAGCCTGTTTCTCTACTGAAGCAGCTCCGTCCACACGCTGAACTTTGAATGTGTCACAGGTATGTGTTATCTCAAGTGTGTGTTAGCTTTCAATTTACATAGGTTGGCGTGTGTCATCTCAACATGTTTATAACTTCACCCTCTGCTGTTGGGTTGTGAGGTGTGTTTTGTCAATTTACATACAGTTGTGTGTCTTCTGTCAGAGATTTCAAGAAACCCCTACTGTTAAGGTGTGATTGGTCAATTTACATGTATGTGTATGTTACCTCAGCTTGCAATTTACATAGGTTGGTGCGTGTCTCCTAAGACTGTTATAACTCCACTCGCTCACAGTCTGCTCATAGAATTGATAAAGCCCTCTGGATAGAGGTCGAAACGTTTTCTGTAACAAATAAAGTCCAGTTGATCTTGTATTGAACACCTTTTTTTTCATTTTATCATGTCCTGGACGACTGAGAATCTTCACCAGCATAACTTCACCCTCTCACAGTCTGCTCATTGAATTGATAAAGCTCCCCGGTTGGGAAGTGAAACGTCTTCTGTAACAAATAAAGTCCAGTTGTTTCTGTATTGAACACCTTTTTTGATTGTATAATGTCCTGGACGACTGAGAATCTTCACCAGCATATTCCAACTTTCTAAAACTTATAGTGTGGCCCTGGGGCTGATTCCCAGACGTTTCACACCTGATGAGAACAGAGGAGCCTCGTTTGTGAATTAGACTAACAAAGACTTTGAGAGTGAAATATATTTCTGTCAGTATTATATCTGTTATGTTCTAAAAATTGTATACACCTATATTCTGCAATATAATGTATAAGTAACCCAATGCAGAACCTTTAGTTCCGGGTTTTGTTTCCAGTAGGGAAGAATTTTTGGTAACATGCCTGCACCAGCCAACAGACCTGACACTTCCTGTTTCTATCAAATATGATAGATCATTGACTGAGAAGCTGGCCACATGGTAAGAGTAGGCGGTCTCATGGTGGTCGTATGAAGTGATGACGACATCAACCGAGGTTTAGCACTTTGAGATTTTTATTAATGAAAAGTGCATTATAAATTGAATTCATTATTATTATTATTATTATTATTATTAGAGTGTGTGCCAGCCTTCTGAAGACTATGGGACTGCGGTCAGGGAGCGAGGACTGTTGTGAGATGTACTTTTCCACTTACAATAAACCTGCAAATAACGTGCACATTTGTTTCAGAATCTTCTTCAAACCTTGAATAACGTAACAAGAGGTTAATAATAATAATAATAATGAATTCAATTTATACCACACTTTTCATTAATAAAAATCTCAAAGTGCTCAAGGTTCCTGCTATTAAGGTGTGATTTGTCAATTTACATGCAGTAGGATGTGTGTGTGTTTTCTGTAAGCCCTGCTTCCACACGCTGAACTTTGAATGTGTCACAGGTATGTGTTATCTCAAGTATGTGTGTGTGTTAGCTTTCAGTTTACATAGGTTGCTGTGTGTCATCTCAGCCTGTTTATAACCTTCACTCTCTCACAGCCTGCTCATTGAATTGATAAAGCTCCCCGGATGGGAAGCGAAACGTTTTCTGTTACAAATAAAGTCCAGTTGTTTCTGTATTGAACGCCTTTTTGATTTTAAAGCAGCTCCGTCGTGCACTTTATCGGTTTTAAAAAGTTCAAATGCACATGGAAACGCCGTCCGTACAGTTTGTCGCCCACAAGACACGAAGAAACAAGACGCGTAATCAATCAAAAACAGACAACCGTCACCGCATGGCCCACATTTTAATACAACTTTATTCATCAGATCTGATTTGTAGCTTTTATGTATATATATTTAAATATGTATATTTGTGTTTTAAACAGTCTGATGTTTGTTTCTTTGAGCGGACCGGTGCTGTCTTGCAGCCTCCGAGGCCAGATATTCACATGTCTGTTGGCACCAGATGGGTAAATAATAATAAGGCTGCTGCCACGTCAGTCCCACAGCAACGTGACTGTCTGTTAAACTTAGTTCAGCAGCATTTGTTCATTTTTTTATTCTATTCTTTTTGCTGCGCCCCAGAGAGGCAGAGAGGGTGGAGTCTCCGTGAGAGTATTGCTGTATACTTGAGAGGAGCAGAGGATGGAGCGTCTTCTCCCAACATGTGTCCTTGTTTCCTCCACAATGACGGAGCGCCGTGTCGTGTTTCCCCGCTTTGATTCCATCATGCTTGAGTTTCCAGCAGGAC
>JBBPBX010015349.1:6453-17538 GCA_038048925.1 Garcialebias charrua | reverse complement strand
TAAAAAGACCAGATTCTTGTAATAAATACAAAAACTATGAACTGCAGCCCTTTTTTTTTATCATTGTGGAAAAAATAATGAAGTATAGAAATAAAGTTAAAAAAATTGTTTGCAAAAGAAATGAAAACAGCTAAAACTAGTACTTTGTTTAAGTTGTTTGTATAAATACATTTCGGTTTTGGTCAAAGCTTGAACGAGACGCTGCCCTTTTCTACGGTGAGGCCGACGGATTTGTGTGTAAACAACCATCACCGTTTGTAAAATCTGTGCTCGGATGAAACGACCAAAAACAAAAGGAGCCAGAAAATCATGGTGGAGAAGACGGGGAAGTAACAGGATAGCTGCAAATGATTTTGCAACCTGCCCCCTACAGATGTGTCTGTGCGCTGGTGCTTTTTGCTCGGAGACTTTAATGCTTACAGAGATGAGCTTCCTCCAGTTGATGTACAGATTTCACCCGCTTCGGATGTTATCAACCATTAAATGGCCATTATCAGTTATTATCATCCCCATACGTAGCGAGGGGGTTTATTCCGCCCGAGGATAAATCTGAATTATAAAAAAAAAAAGAATAAACTTTATTTTCTTTCAAATCTGCAGTTCCTATGTTGTCCGCTAGAGGTGCTGTGTTTTAGTCAGTTCAATTGCTTTACCCAGTTTTTCTCATGGAACGGGCACCCTCATCAGTGGAATGTCCTTGTCAAAAAAGAGAAAAGTGGACACAGAGTGTTGGATTTTTCAAGAAAAATTGACTTCTTCCTATATGTTCACGGAGGTGAATGGGAAACCCGTGTGCCTGGTGTGCAAGCAGCAAGTTTCTGAGGAAACTGCAATCTGTTTTCATCCGGAGCCGAGAGGTCAGTGATGCTGCGGTGAAAGCCAGCTACGTAATTGCTAGCCATATAGCATTAGCATCAAAGTCGTACTCTGAGGGGGAGTTTGTCAAAAACTGCATGCTGAAGGCTGCTGAAATTGTGTGTCCTGAGAAGCGAAAAGCTTTTGCCAATATTAGCTTGACGAGAAATACCGTGGCAGACGGGATTGCCACATATGTTATTCATGTGAGATTTTTTGTTTACATTTTATGCATTAACAAGGAAGGGGCCAAATTTACTTAAAGCTGCACTATGTAACTTTGTAGTGAAGTCTGTAACTTTTCTAACAATACATTTTAACACATTTCTTCACTCTGTCACTATCTACTGACAGACTGGTGTTAGACAAAGTAATCTCTGAAAAAAACTATAGTCCCCTTGCTTCTCTATCAGCATTTATAAAAACACTAAAAACACAGAGTGACCCGCCGTTAACCAGCCAATAAAAACAGAGCTTGAATTTGAATTTCAGCAGAGCAAGGGGGGCAGAGCCATATATGGCTCTGAGGGGGAGGGATCAGAATGCTTTGCCTGTTGAAAATATTTCTAAGTTCTGTGCTCTACAGAAAGTTACACATAGCACCTTTAATCAAATGTCTGTTTAAAACCAACAGGTTCTCAAACTCAACACGTCATTTACGCAGAGGGCTGCAGAGGGCGGTCTGACCAAACGGCAGACTTATGACGTGTTGAGTTTGAGAACCTGTTGTTAAAACAGCTGCCACTTAAGATTTCAAGTGTGTGGCCTCAATTTATGTGTTCAGAATTGCTTCCTAGATGTGTAAAATGGATTTTAGATCCATTCATTTCTAAATTTAGATGGGTTTGATGTATTTTAACATGCAAGGAAGTGTTTCTGTTCCACAAAACTGTTTGTTGACCAAATGTTTTAAAACATTGGGCAATCACTGTGATCAGTTTTTTAAATATATAAGGCACTTAAATAAATGTTAAACTGAGTAAAAGTGTAAAATGACAATGTAAAGATTTTTATAATTTATTTATTCTTTGCACTAATACACAGAAAAAAGTGGACTTACTGTTCGTTCTATGTAATTTTGGAATGAGTTTACTGGTCTGGCCCCCTTGAGATCAGTATAAGCTGTATGTGGCCCCCAGGTCAAAATGAGTTTGACACCCCTGCATTAAACGCTGCGCTGCACTCATGTTGGTTGTGCAACGTGAACCAGACGAGCTAGTGACCGCTTGTCTTAATTTGCCGTCATCTCCGAGCTAAACTGCGACTGCTGGCTCCGCACAAAAAAACAACAATCCTCAGGAACATCCGCTTTTCTTCCTTCCTGCTGACTTGATTTTTAGGAATGCTTGCTGCCCTCTTGTTGAAACCTTAATTACACCTAAAAGAGATTAAGTTATATGTGATTATTATGATAATATTTTCATTTATGCAAGATAACGGGTTTACTTTAGTGAGCGCAGTATTTGTTGAGAGAGAGAGCAATCTCTCTCACGCACAGTCGGAGTTATCAAGGCGTGAAATCAGGAATCTTGACGGCAACAAAATGTAATCTTTTTCATGCAGAAGGGACAATAGAAGGCGCCGCGTACTCTCCTTCCACACTTTAATTAAAAGAGCTCTGAATCTCTCCATCTCTCACCTCTTGCCTTGTACTTTCTGTCATAAGTGTGGAGGCTGACTCAGTCTGCGCAGTCGTCGCCTTCGCACTGAACTCGTCTTGAGCTCTGACACATCGCCAAGCAATTTCTCCTGATTGGTAATTTTTACTTGGAGGTCACATTCAGACGCGGATCAGTTTGTTTGTAGCAGCTCGTTGGCTGCAGATAAACCCACTATGGTCAGTAAAAAAAAACATGAAATTGACAAAAGTTACCAACGGAACATCAGCTTTAAGAAATCAGCTGTTGCTTCAGAATTTAGGTTTTAACAGGATGATTTTAAAAAGGGGATTAAACTGGCTTTGACAAAAATGGTGGTAGTCGTAATTTTTTTTTTTGCTTGTTTTTGCACGACCTTTTGAGGAAATCCCTGTGGGACTACTGCACCTGTCCACGGGTGTTTGGGTCCATTCCTCGTCATCAAACAGCTCCAGCAGGCTGCTATCTCACCTGCTTCGAATGTTATAGTTATCAGGTTGCGTTCAAATTGTCTCTCCTAGTAGGTTTAAACGCACATTCTTAGTGCTGTTTATAGAGTCAGGGGGTCAGGTTAAGGTTAGGTTTAGTAAAAGGGTTAAATAAAACCAACAAAAATACTTAGGGTTTTAAACGCGGGCGAAGATGCATATTATCCGCGATAATAACGTACCTTTAAACCCACTAGAACAGGGGTCTGCAACCTGCGGCTCTGGAGCCACATGCGGCTCTTTGGTCCCTCAACAGTGGCTCTTTCAAGCTTTGATCAAAACTAACTTTAAACTGAATTTTATTTGTTCTTATAACAACAAAAAGGGCCAGTTTGAGCAGTTTTTCCTGTCAATTCCTTTGCAAATGTGTGAATACTAGAACTAACAGAAGGAGTAAAACATACTTTAACTATTTATTTGAAGTAGGATATTTAATTTTTCCACAATTAAAATAATTTACCTAGACCTATATAGTTAATTATTTTATTGTTTTTAATTGGGAAAGAACACATTATTTTTCCTTCTTTACAATAATCTTGTCTTTTAGGTCTTAAATTGTAAAAATATCAACAAATCATTAGATATTTTTTTTCAGCTTTACAATGGCCAGAAAACCACCCTACTTGTCAGAAAATTGTCCTCTTAACAAACTTAAAGTGGTCTGTGGGCCACCAGTTGAGAATCCCAGTTGTAGCAGGTATTGTGGCTCCGGACACGTTTAATTTATTGAACAAAGGGGCAGAAATGGCTCTTTTGGTCGTAAAGGTTGCAGACCTCTGCACTAGGAGGTACAGGAGGGACAGCCTGAACACTACCTATTGGGCTGATAACATTAGAAGCCACTGGATATCTTCTGCCTGCATGCTGCAGCTCCTTCCACAGATAATCAACAATATTTAAATCAGGGCTCAGAAGACCTCAAGAACAATTTCTTGTGTGTTTTGTGTCGACTGAGATAAAGCTTTCTGACACTGAGCAGCACATTTAGCTCCAGACTGCCTTGAGAGTCTTGAGATTTCATACCCTGCACAGATTCAGTACATGCAACGAGGCAGCCCAGAGCAGAACCGACCCTCCTCCGTGTTTCTCTGTAGGTACGTTTTTTTTTTCTCTTTTTTTTTCCTGTTTTTATTTTGGGGTCTATGAACGTGAAGCTGATGGGGCTGTTTGCCAAAAAGCTCCACTCTTCTGGCCAAAGGACGTTCTCCCACAAGCTGTGCGGCTCATCAAGATGCAATCTGGGAAAATATTTTCCATCTTTCCTACAAGGTCAAGGGCAGTTTCATTCTTCAATATTTAAATTATATTAAACCAAAACTTAAAAAAAAGCAATCACTGATTTTAATTCATTTTGATTTTTATATTTAGTTTCTGAGATTTTTCAGTATCGTATTTTTCGGATTATAAGGCGCATCAAGCGAAATAAATTGGTTTTGACAGATTTTTGAGCGCCGTGTTCCACATGAAATTGGTTCGAGGCCAGTAAGCACAACCAGAATCAACACGTAAGGTGCACTGTTGATTTTAGAGAAAATTCAAGGATTTTAAAGGTATTGTGGCATGATGTTGGAACTATGCATAAAGTGGCACAACATATGTTGTATCATTCAACTATGTTCGTTTTTACAAGCAAAATGATACATCAATGAAAATTAGTTTCAAAGTGATTTTAAACTTGGCGCCGTGTTTCATCACGGGACATCCAGGTACTTCCGCATGCGACAATATGTGACGTAGGGACAAGAAGTGCTGTCTACGGATGCTATGAGAACGCAGTTTCATTGTCTTCAAGATCGCCTTTTTTTTGGTATAACTTGAAAAATGCCGGTACGTTGTGTTGAATTTGGGTGTTCTAATATCGCCAGTGAACAAGTGAGCCTTTTCACTTTCCCAAAAGATGAAAAACTTTGTCAAGAATGGACAAAAATCTCGGAGTCCCCCCTCCCTCCCTGAATGGTAAGGCTCAAATAAATACGGCTGCAGACCTACATTATAACCAGCTGTTTCTTGTTCATCACTCAAACTAACTTCGGCTTCTCAAACTGAAGACAAATCGCTCAAATCTTCACTTAAGTTGCTTAATTCCTCAGTTTATATATTCACTGCTATTTGTTATTTACAATGTGCGTTCAATCCATTACGTCATAAAAATGTGTCGGCGTTTGACCACTCCTTTCTCCACCTTAAAACTGCGACGCACTGCAGTTACGTTTTATTAAAAAATACTTTTATACAGGTAGTCCCCAACTCACGAGCGTTCTGACCTACGAGCGTCCGGACTTACGAGCTGGCGAACGAGCAGTAAATTTGTAAATGGTAAATGGTAAATGGAGCTTATTTATATAGCGCCTTCCAGCCCCCTCTGAGGAGCCCCAAAGCGCTTTACAATACCAGCCATCTACCCATTCATACACACATTCATACACCATTAGTGGTAGCCTGCCTTGTAGGGCGCTATCCAGACCTACCGGGAGCAACTCGGGGTTAAGTGTCTTGCCCAGGGACACAACGACACATGGTGGGCGGATGCGGGACTCGAACCTCCGACCTTCCGATTGGGGGTCGACTGCCATTACCACTGTGCCACGGCCGCCCCTATTGCCACGGCCGCCCCTAATTTGTAAAAAATACAGCACTTTTTTGTGTTTTTAGATGAAGGTGTGTTAGCTAACCGTTTGGAAACACGTTTCCGACCATGTTTATGAACTAATATGAACGTTTTTGATGAAAAAGGAGTGTTTGTAGTAGCACTAGCATAAATGTTCCAACTTACGAGCGAAAATCCGGACTTACGAGAACACGTGCTTCGTGTTCCAACTTAAGAATTGTCGTGTTACGAGCAACTCGCAGGAACGGAACTCACTTGTAAGTCGGGGACTACCTGTATATTAATTTTTCAAAGCATCTGTGTACAAAAAAAATCAAAGCTGAGTAGCTCCTCTTTCTAAAGATGTCTATCTTAGCATATTGTCACAATACCTTTAAGTGCGCCTTATAACGCGAAAAATACGGTAGTTTTTTCCCACTTTCAATCCTTTAGTCACTTGTATGTTATTCCACTGATCATTGTAGGTTCTTCTTCCTTAAAAAAAGAGAAATCAATTTATTTGTGTATGTAACTGAAGGAAATACTTTGATTTGGTTTGTCAGCCAAGATCATCAGTGATGTGGAGGTTTAATGAATCAAAGGAGGGATTTTTTTTTTTACAATGTTTGGACTGAAGTACACAAAAGCGAGCCCTTTGAAAGGTCTGATTGTTCCTCAAACGATGCTGTGGTTGGTTACACTTTACTTTGTACATTCATCTGCTCTGTGTGAGAATAAGATGCCTGTGGTCTGCGTAAATTATCCTGAGAGCACGGTGTTCACCATAACGTGATCATTAGAATAAAGGCTGAATCCATCAGCAGCTCTCCGGTGAATAATCACACTAGTTAAAAGCCCACTTTCAGTTCACGCACTGCCCCGTGACTACGCAAAGAGCAGACTCGTACAGACGATTAGAAAGGCGTTCTGATAAAAGGGACACGTTTAATGGATGCGAGCCGTGCTGACCAGATGTGATGAAGCAGGACTGAGGTAAGACTGTGCTGGGGTGATGGGGTTCGGTTTTCACCGCTGGTCCTGGCTGTCGCCTCCTCGTCTGCATACTGTGGTTTGTGTTTTGCATATATGTTTTTACATCTATTCAGGCTACATAAATGTTTGTTTCGAGGTGTCTTACTGCCACATTTCTTCTTGTTCAGTCACTCCCACATTTATCTCCCTTGTCCTCTCTCCTCCCCCGCCCCAGCGTCTCCTCTAACCTGACGGCAGGTACGGCATCTCGTTATGGTAATTGTAGTCCGGGCAAACTTTCTGCACCAAGCGATAGTCCGTGCTGTAGAAGGAGATGTAGATGCAGATGACCTTGAACGGCTTGGAGCAGATCCAGGACACGTGGCTCTGGATCTGCTCCTGGAAGCAGGTCTTGGACGGATCGTAGTTGCACAGCGACGTGCGCTTGCTTCGATCCACCTTCTCGTAGTCCACGCGGCAGTTGAAGATCTTGGAGTCCTTGGGGTAGACCACGCTCTGGCGCTCCAGGTCGAACTCCACCGCCTTGACGGGCGGAACCAGGCTGACGGAGATGTTGCCCTGGCCCGTCGAGTTGTGCCGGAAGTAGACGCTGAACGTGCCGTTGCCGTGATCCACGATCTTGCCGGTGATCAGCAGGTTGAGCCTCACGGTTTTGATGTTGGAGTAGAAGTCTCCCCAGCCGAACATCTTCTTGAACTTGCCGGTCTTGACGATGGGCCGGCGTTTGACCCGGGAGCCGGAGGTGTCGGGCTTGAGCAGGTCACTGCCCAACATCTCCCAGAACTCCTGTTTGGAAAACTCCTGCTTGGCGAAGGGGACCGGGGAGCGATAGGGCAGCTCCAGCGACGTGGCGTTCGCCGCTCTGCTCCTGCTGTGCTGCATCCAGCGGCTCAGGGGCGAGAGGGCGGCCTGCCCTCGCAGAAGGCCCACCGTTTTGGAGGAGTCCGAGGAGCCCTTGGAACTGGACGAGTCGTCTTCTTGGCCCAGCGCCACCTGGAGATCGTGGGTGGAGACGGGAGAAAATGGAGAAAGTGAGCATCAAGTTGGAAAGAAACATGCACAGAAAGTAGGGATGCACCGATCCACATTTCTTACTTCCGATGCGATACCGATACTTAAATCTGGGTATCGGCCGATACCGATACTTTTCCGATCCGATACCGTTCAGGTATAAAAGGTTGTAATAATGAATTTTTTGAACTGCAACTATTATGTGACTACTGTCTTAACATTGTGTGAGTTAAACCCAATGAAGACACTCTGGGCTTCACAACAGGAAACACCTAAACTTTAACAGCACACAAGAGGCAGCTCTATATCACAGATGTCTTTTTCACTCATGGTGCAGCTGGAAAACCAAAGAACCGCTAAGCATTATGGGAAAGACAACACAGTCCACTCCCCTTAAGTGGATTTTGTTGTCTTTCCCATTACGCTTAGCGGTATTTTAGTCTAAAATACCGCTTAGCATTTTGCTCTCCAAAGTCAAGTCATTTCTCAGCCGTGGTGATCTGGAGAAGGCCATCCATGCCTTTGTGACCTCCAGACTTGATTATTGTAATGCTTTGTATGTTGGTATTAATCAATCCTCCATCTCCCGTTTACAGCTTGTACAGAACTCTGCCGCGCGCTTTTTGACCAACACACGAAAATATGAACACATCACTCCTGTCCTGTCCTCTCTACACTGGCTCCCGGTTCAGTTCAGGATACAGTTCAAGCTGCTCCTGTTTGTTTTCAAAGCTCTGAATGGACTTGCACCTCTCTACATCTCAGAACTTTTGAAAGCCCATCAGCCCGGCAGAGATTTACGATCTGCCAGTCAACACCTGCTGGAGGTGCCTCGCTCAAGGTACAAACAATGGGGAGACCGGTCATTTTCTGTTGCCGGCCCAAAAGCCTGGAACAGCCTCCCCCTTGAGCTGCGTGCCACCTCTGATCTGACTCTGTTCAAAACCAGACTGAAGACCCACTTGTTCAAAAAAGCTTTCAGTGTGTAACTTTTATTACTTTTGGTATTTTAATATGTAGCATTTTTTATTTCCATTGCCTTTTTATTTCCACTTGTTCAAATAAGCTTCCAGTGTGTAACTTTTATTACTTTTGGTATTTTAATATGTAGCATTTTTTATTTCCATTGCCTTTTTATTTCCACTTGTTCAAAAAAGCTTTCAGTGTGTAACTTTTATTACTTTTGGTATTTTAATATGTAGCATTTTTTTATTTCCATTGCCTTTTTATTTCCACTTGTTCAAATAAGCTTCCAGTGTGTAACTTTTATTACTTTTGGTATTTTAATATGTAGCATTTTTTATTTCCATTGCCTTTTTATTTCCACTTGTTCAAAAAAGCTTTCAGTGTGTAACTTTTATTACTTTTGGTATTTTAATATGTAGCATTTTTTATTTCCATTGCCTTTTATTTCCACTTGTTCAAAAAAGCTTTCAGTGTGTAACTTTTATTACTTGTGTTATTTTAGTATGTAGCATTTTTTTATTTCCATTGCCTTCTTTTATTGCTGTTGTTTCTTATTCTATTTTCATTGATTTATTGTTCCAGTTTATTCATCTTTTTATCCTGTTAAGCACCTTGGTCAATGCAAGGCATTGTAGGAAGGTGCTATACAAATAAAGTTTATTATTATTATTAGTAGTATTAGTACAATTTTAGTCTAAAATACCGATAAGCATCATGGGAAAGACAACAAAATCCACTCCCGTAGTGATTAAGGGGAGTGGACTGTGTTGTCTTTCCCATAATGCTTAGCGTATTTTTTTTTTTGTTTTCCAGCTGCACGAGTGAGAAGGACGTCTGTGATATAGATCTGCCTGTTGTGTGCTTTGTTTCATGTTGTGAGGTCCAGAGTGTCTTTATTGGGTTTAACTCACACAATGTTAAGAGGGCAGTCACAGAATATTGTGGATCACATGTGCTCTTTGAAGCTGGATCGGAAATATCGGCAGGTTGGATCCGATATCCGATACTTAAATCATGCTGGTATCGGATGCCTATACCGATACTGTATCGGATCGGCCCCATCCCTAACAGAAAGAAAACAAATTAAGCATTTAATCGATATTTAATTTTCTGCTCACACCTCCAGTGATGTTTACTGTGACATTCTGTCATTTATACACGAACGGCTGAAACTCCACCGCTGTTACTATTATTACATTCTTCTGTTTACCTCGGCTGCGAGAAAGAGAGAGAATTAAAAAAAGGCGATGTAATTCCCTGAGCTCACTGAGCTGCTGGTGGGGCAAGAGGGATCAAAGAACACCTCTCCCAGAAAATCTGCACTAAAACTGAATTCACAGGGAGTGTATTACTCCTGCGGTCCCACTCGGTTTAATCAATATTTGTAGAAGTGGACAATTTTCTTCAAAGGCTGTAAAACAATAAAGCTCCATCATTACGAAAAGCTCTCTAAAGTTGTTCCTCTGACAGCAAAGGTTAGAGGTTGATTTATGCACTCCAAGTGGGAAAACAACAAGCGTCTGCATTAGGGGTCGAACAAGTACATAATTTTTAAAACTTGACATTAACATACTAATACTCGAGTAGAGCTTGAGTAGTTGATGATGTCATAGGATCTCAAGATGCAAATTTTTTTTAACTAATTAAAACAGAAAAAAAAAAGTCCAACATTGGGAGCATATACTGTATAAGGCTCCTACCATTTATTTTACAGCAAATAAGTCACAGGAAACCCCAAACTGTTAGTTATTACAGTATTATTAAGCTGCAAAAGTGAAAAAAATGTGCGGCACGTCAAAAACGAAACTAAAAACAGTGGGGCGGTTTACCACCCCGCACCACCGCCTGTGGTGCTGCACATTAGGTTTAGTTTTAGAGATTAATATAATATAAGGTGTGTAAATCAATTACAAAGCCTATTTTTGTTTTGCAGAAAAGAGTTGTTAGAATTATTACTAGAAAACATTATCGTCATCCATCAAGTATATTATTTTATAATACGAAATTGCTGAAGTTCTATGATTTGGTGAATTATAATATTTTGTCAATGATGTATAGAGCACACACAAATACACTGCCTTCGAATATCCAAATGTATTTTGTTAAACGATTACCGGTAAGTTGTTATAATCTTAAGGGAACAGACATGTTTGTGAAGCCTAAGTATAGAACTAGTTTGAAGGGAAGGTCTGCCATAATTCAGGGAGTTGGGTTGTGGAATGAATTGGAAACTGATGTTAAAGAAGCTAAATCAATACCAATATTTAAAAGAACGGTCAAGGTTAAATTGTTAAAAAATATATATCTGAAGTGAGTTTAAATAGTAATTTATGTGATTTGGGAAGTTAATGAGTTGTTCATGTCTTCTTTTTTGTATTTAAAGGAAGTTGTTTGTTTTAATTGTTTATTAGAGAATAAGGGGCAGATATGATAAGATTTTTATCTTCATCTGCCACCTTTCATTTTATATTTGTTTTTTTCTTGTTATTTTTATGCTAATTGTTTTGTGTTTTTATTATAAAATGAATGAATATAAAAAAAAATATAT
>JBBPBX010015348.1:5775-49600 GCA_038048925.1 Garcialebias charrua | reverse complement strand
AGATGGGTATATGAATGAATATAAATGTATATGTATGTATACTGTATATATATTTGTAGGTATGGGTATGTGTATTTATAGAAATCTACTGCAAGGTCATGAATATTATTAGTCTTTATGCATGTATGTTTCGTTGCTGTGTTCTGTCATGTGCTTTGCAGGATTGCGGACGGAGGTTGGGTGTGTTTGCCTTGTGCTCTTTTTGTGGATAATTGTTGTTTTGTTGTCTTACTTTCTCTTTTCTTTCTCTCTTAAAAAAATAAAAAAAATAAAAATAATAATAATAATAAAAAAAATATATAATATAAAAAATAATAATAATGAATTCAATTTATAACGCATCTTTCATCCATCCATCCATCCATCTTCTTCCGCTTATCCGGGGTCGGGTCGCGGGGGTAGCAGCCTAAGTAGGGAGGCCCAGACTTCCCTCTCCCCAGCCACTTGGAGCAGCTCCTCTGGGGGAATCCCAAGGCGTTCCCAGGCCAGCCGAGAAACATAGTCCCTCCAGCGTGTCCTGGGTCTTCCTCTGGGTCTCCTCCCGGTGGGACATGCCCGGAACACCTCACCAGGGAGGCGTCCAGGAGGCATCCTAACCAGATGCCCGAGCCACCTCAACTGGCTCCTCTCGATGTGGAGAAGCAGCGGCTCTACTCCGAGTCCCTCCCGGATGACTGAGCTTCTCACCCTATCTCTAAGGGAGAGTCCAGACACCCTGCGGAGAAAACTCATTTCAGCCGCTTGTATCCGAGATCTCGTTCTTTCGGTCATAACCCAGAGCTCATGACCATAGATGAGGGTGGGAACGTAGATCGATCGGTAAATTGAGAGCTTTGCCTTTTGACTCAGCTCTCTCTTCACCACGACAGACCGGTACAGCGCCCGCTTCACTGCGGACGCTGCACCTATCCGCCTATCGATCTCACGCTCCAGTTTTCCCTCATTCGTGAACAAGACCCCGAGATACTTAAACTCCTCCACTTGGGGCAGGACCTCCTCCCCGACCCGGAGAGGGCATGCTACCCTTTTCCGGCTCAAGACCATGGCCTCGGATTTGGAGGAACTGATCCTCATCCCGGCCGCATCACACTCGGCTGCAAACCGCTCCAGTGAAAGCTGTAGATCACGAACTGATGAAGCCAATAGGACCACATCATCTGCAAAAAACAGAGAAGCGATTCTAAGGCCACCAAAACGGATCCTCTCAACACCTTGGCTGCGCCTAGAAATTCTGTCCATAAAAGTTATGAACAGAATCGGTGACAAAGGGCAACCTTGGCGGAGTCCAACTCTCACCGGAAACGAGCCTGACTTACTGCCGGCAATGCGGACCAAGCTCTGACACCGGTCGTACAGGGACCTAACAGCCCTTATCAAAGGGCCTGGTACCCCATACTCCCGGAGTACCCCCCACAGAACCCCCCGAGGGACGCGGTCGAATGCCTTCTCCAAGTCCACAAAGCACATGTAAACTGGTTGGGCAAACTCCCACGCACCCTCCAGGACCCTGTTGAGGGTGTAGAGCTGGTCCAGTGTTCCACGACCAGCACGAAAACCACACTGCTCCTCCTGAATCCGAGGTTCGACTATCCGACGGACCCTCCTCTCCAGAACCCCTGAATAGACCTTACCAGGGAGGCTTAAGAGTGTGATCCCCCTATAGTTGGAACACACCCTACGGTCCCCCTTTTTGAATAGGGGAACCACCACCCCAGTCTGCCAATCCAAGGGAACTGCCCCCGATGTCCACGCGATATTGCAGAGTCGCGTAAGCCAACACAACCCTACAACATCCAGAGCCCTAAGGAACTCCGGGCGAATCTCATCCACCCCCGGAGCCTTGCCACCGCGGAGCTTTTTAACCACCTCGGCGACCTCAGCACCAGAGATCGGAGAACCCGACCCAAAGTCCCCAGGCTCCGCTTCCTCAGTGGAAGACGTGCCAGTAGGATTGAGGAGGTCTTCGAAGTATTCCGCCCACCGACTCACAACATCCCGAGTTGAGGTCAGCAGCACGCCACCCCCACCATAAATGGTGTTGGTCGCGTACCTCTTTCCCCCCCTGAGACGCCGGATGGTGGACCAGAATCGCCTCGAAGCCGTACGGAAGTCATTCTCCATGGCCTCTCCGAACTCCTCCCATGCCCGAGTTTTTGCCTCAGCAACCACCCGAGCCGCATGCCGCTTGGACTGCCGGTACCTATCAGCTGCTTCCGGGGTCCCACAAGCCAAAAAGGCCCAATAGGACTCCTTCTTCAGCCTGACAGCATCCCTCACTGCCGGTGTCCACCACCGGGTTCGAGGGTTGCCACCACGACAGGCACCAACAACCTTGCGGCCACAGCTCCGATAAGCTGCCTCGACAATAGAGGCGCGGAACACGGCCCACTCGGACTCCATGTCCCCCGCCTCCCTCGGAACGTGTTCAAAGCTCTCCCGGAGGTGGGAGTTAAAGCTCCGTCTTACGGGAGACTCTGCCAGACGTTCCCAGCAGACCCTCACAATACGTTTGGGTCTGCCAGGTCTGACCGGCATCCTCCCCCACCATCGGAGCCAACTCACCACCAGGTAGTGGTCAGTTGACAGCTCCGCCCCTCTCTTCACCCGAGTGTCCAAGACATGCGGCCGCAGATCAGATGAGACGACAACAAAGTCGATCATCGAACTGCGACCTAGGGTGTCCTGGTGCCAAGAGCACATATGGACACCCTTATGCTTAAACATGGTGTTCGTTATGGACAATCCATGACGAGCACAGAAGTCCAATAACAGAACACCACTCTGGTTCAGATCAGGGGGGCCGTTCCTCCCAACCACACCCCTCCAGGTCTCACTGTCATTGCCCACGTGAGCGTTGAAGTCCCCCAGTAGAACAAGGGAGTCCCCAGGAGGCGCACTCTCCAATACCCCCTCCAAGGACTCCAAAAAGGGTGGGTAGTCTGAGCTGCCGTTTGGTGCATAGGCACAAACAACAGTCAGAGCCCGTCCCCCCACACGTAGGCGAAGGGAGGCTACCCTCTCGTTCACCGGGGTGAACCCCAACGTACAGGCACCAAGATGGGGGGCAACCAGTATGCCCACTCCTGCTCGGCGCCTCTCACCAGGGACAACTCCAGAGTGGAAGAGTGTCCAACCCCTCTCAAGGAAACTGGTTCCAGAGCCAGAGCCATGTGTTGAGGTAAGTCCGACTATTTCTAGTCGGAACTTCTCAACCTCACACACTAGCTCAGGCTCCTTCCCCACCAGAGAGGTGACATTCCATGTCCCAATGGCCAGCTTCTGTAGCCGAGGACCAGAGCGCCAGGGTCCCCGCCCTCAGCCACCACCCATCTCACATATATATACATATATGCATTTACATGTTTAAATGCATTTGCATATACATGTATATATGCACTTACATATACATGTATATATGCACTTACATTTACATGTATATATGCACTTACAAATACATGTATATATGCACTTATATATACATGTAATAGGCATTTAAATATAACATGTTCAACTGAAATTGTGTGTATTTGTGTGTGTGACTGTTTTGTGGTTTCTAAGGACAGTGTTTTGTCAGGACAGTAATGAACTGTAATCTGATTGTCTGATTATAGCGTATGGCTGTCCTAACAAACCACTGTCCATTAAAACCACAAAACAGTCACACACACAAACACACACAATTTCAGTTGAACATGTTATATTTACATGTATATGTCTATCTGTACAGTATATGTATATGCATATATATATACATGTATATGCATATGTACATATATGCATATGTACATATATGCATATTCATGTATGTACAGTATACATATATGCATTTACATTTTTATATGCATTTGCATTTACATGTATATATGCACTTACATATTCATGTATATATGCACTTACATATACATGTATATAGGCACTTACATATACATGTAAATAGGCACTTACATATACATGTAATAGGCATGTAAATATAACATGTTCAACTGAAATTGTGTGTGTTTGTGTGTATGTGACTGTTTTGTGGTTTCTAAGGACAGTGTTTTGTCAGGACAGTAATGAGCTGTAATCTGATTGTCTGTTTATAGCGTATGACGGTCCTAACAAAACAATGTCCATAAAAACCACAAAACAGTCACACACACAAACGCACACAATTTCAGTTGAACATGTTATATTTACATGTATATGTCTATCTGTACAGTATATGTATATGCATATATACATGTATATGCATATATGTATATACACTGTATATGAATATGCATATATGATATGCTTATATACATGTATATATGTATATTTGTGTGTATGTATATGACATAGATATCAATTTTATAAATAATGCAGGGATTGTTATGTATGACTTCAATATTATTAGTCACAGTTTTTAAATTTATAGTTTTCTTTCATTCAGCTAATTTTAATTTCATCTTAGTCCACCCATCATGAGAGGAGTTTTGTAAATACTATGTCCATCCATCTTTCCTTTATGTGAGATGGATACTTTGGCCAAAAACAAACAATCATGTAATGTTTATTGGTTTACATGTGACAGCAGCTATCATCAAAATGTAGAATTTCCTCTAAATATAAGTATAAATGATCTGTTACAGATGACATGTGAACACGTCCAGAGTCAGGAGATCGCAGGTAGCCAGAAGACCGATCAACTTCCTTTAAACACGAATACCAAGGTACATTTTAGTTCTTGTGTTCCTAAACAGATATACTTGCTACGTGTGGATTCATCAACCTTAATGTTCAATTGTGTGTGTATGGGAGTGTATTGTGGTTTTTATGGACAGTTGTTTGTTAGGACAGTCATACGCTATAAACAATCAGACAATCAATCAGATTACAGCTCATTACTGTCCTGATAAAACACTGTCCTTAAAAACCACAAAACAGTCACAAACACACACAATTTCAGTTGAACATATTTACATGTATATGTCTATCTGTACAGTATATGTATATGCATATATATACAGGTATATGTTTATGCATATATACATCTATTTGTTTATGCATATGTACATATATGCATATTCTTGTATATATATACATATATGCATTTACATGTTTAAATTAATGGTGTCGAAATTAGCGCGTTAATTATTTGCGTTATTTTATTTATTATGACGCATTAAAATAAAATAACGCAACGATTATTTTGAAAAGCTCCCCCCGGATGCTGACCTCACTTCCGGTTTCCGCTTGCTAACGCTGTTAGCGAAAGCACCGTACCTGCACTCACATGCGATCACTGGACTTCTGCTAGCAATGATAACTATTTGGATGTCACGGCTCACTTTATTTATGGCAGCTGGAGCCTGCACTCCTTTGTTTTAACTGTGAGTAAATCTACCGAGCGCCACTGTGCAGAGGCCTGCGCGCAGCACGTCCAGTGGCCGCACACGAATGGAACATTGAGAAAAAAACAACAACGCTCGGGACAGACGGTGAAATCCCCCTGCTCACAGAAGCTGAGCTGAAAAAGTTGGAGGAGCTACCTGAGCCATGCAGGTACGGTTTTATTTCTTTTTCTTTGTAGTTAAGTTTGATATTGGTTAGTTAGTGTGTGTGTGTGTTTAAAATAAAATATAATTCTTCTTTCTGCTCCCTTTTCATTCAGTGTTTTTCTTTTTGATGAATTTGCTTTTTTACTCTAAATGAATGAATAAATGAATTAAATTAAATAAAAGCTCTGAGTTTTTTTTCAGTCAACCTTTACTTACACAGGTTAGTCTCAATGAGCCTCAAGGACTCATTTACAAGAGAGACCTGATTATTGTTTATTAATTTGTGTTTTCACAGGTATGTCACAGAAACTCTGGGTGGACACATCTCCTGTTCTGTGGTGCTGCCTGCCTTCTGCCACATGTTCAGAGTCATGGAGCCTTCAGATGACTGTCAACATACTGCGATTCAAGAAGGCCTTGAAGGTAATGTAGAGACTGGTTTGCCTTAGTAGCTGGATAAATGAAGAGTAGATCTTATACATGTGGTTTAAAACAAAGCAGAAATGTTCTGTAAGGTTCTAAATTTCAGTTCACACTAATTCATACAGTTTATCAAACAGTAAAATGTTTTGATTTCAGTTTTTAAACACTGTGTGAAAGTAAAAGAAATTAAATAAAAGCTCTAATGATTTTTTTTTCAGTCAACCTTTACTTACACAGGTTAGTCTCAATGAGCCTCAAGGACTCATTTACAAGAAAGACCTGATTATTATTTATTAATTTGTGTTTTCACAGGTATGTCACAGAAACTCAGGGTGGACAGAAGTACATCTCCTGTTCTGTGGTGCTGCCTGCCTTCTGCCACATGTTCAGAGTCATGGAGCCTTCAGATGATGATACTGTCAACATACTGCGATTCAAGAAGGCCTTTTGTGAAGACCTGGCTCAACGAAAGAAGAACTCCAATCTCACTTGGCTCAAGAATGCTACTGCACTTGATCCCAGGTTCAAGGACTTAAAATGCAAGTAATGTAGACACTGGTTTAGTAGTTGGATAAATGAAGAGGAGTAGATCTTATACATGTGGTTTAAAACAAAGCAGAAATGTTCTGTAAGGTTCTAAATTTCAGTTCACACTAATTCATACAGTTTATCAAACAGTAAAATGTTTTTGAACCACAAAATGAATATTTCCAATGCACTTTAGTTAGGTGCTGCATTTTCTTTACAAAATTATTTCTAGTTTTTAAACACTGTGTGAAAGTAAAAACAATAAAGGTTATGACTTAACTGATGAATGAATCCATCTTTATTATAAGTTGCCTTTAAGTGTTTAATCGCGATTAATCGCGATTAATTTTAAAACTGATGTGCGATTAATTAGTTAAAAAAATTTAATCGATCAACACCCCTAGTTTAAATGCATTTGCATATACATGTATATATGCACTTACATATACATGTATATATGCACTTACATATACATGTATATATGCACTTACATATACATGTATATATGCACTTATATATACATGTAATAGGCATTTAAATATAACATGTTCAACTGAAATTGTGTGTATTTGTGTGTGTGACTGTTTTGTGGTTTCTAAGGACAGTGTTTTGTCAGGACAGTAATGAACTGTAATCTGATTGTCTGATTATAGCGTATGGCTGTCCTAACAAACCACTGTCCATTAAAACCACAAAACAGTCACACACACAAACACACACAATTTCAGTTGAACATGTTATATTTACATGTATATGTCTATCTGTACAGTATATGTATATGCATATATATACATGTATATGCATATGTACATATATGCATATGTACATATATGCATATTCATTAGGGGTGTAACGGTACGCTAAAATCACATTTCGGTTCGGTTCAATTACAAGGAGGGCTCGGTTCGGTTTATTTTCGGTTTATTTTCGGTACAAAAAAAAAAGACAAAATAAAGACTTACAAAATGTTTATTTTGAAAATATGCCAAAAATATGTTTGTATTGTATTGTAGTAATAAATAAAAGTGACCCATTTGGATGATATTTTAAATAAACAGCACTCTACAATAAATAAATTATATTAAAAATAATAAAAATCTTAATGAATACAATAACAGTCAGAACCAGAACAATAAGCAGCAACAGACTGTTTACAATCTTAACTAATAAAGTTTTTGTCCAGTAGCACCAGTGTGGCTGTATTTGTCCTCATTACTCACAACCTCTTCTTGGTGGGACTGGTCCTGGAACAGTTCCAGAGTTCAATTCAGTCATCACACACTTCTTAGCTGCAGCAGGTGATCTCTGGTGGATTTCCCTGAAGTGGAAGGAGAGCAGCTACCTCTGTAACTGGAAATACTGGAAATAAAACACAGAGGTAAAAAAATAAGTTAATAAGATTATAATTTTAAATAATAATAAATTATAAATAATAATTATAATAAAATAACAATACCTCTTGAACGGTTGAATATCTCACTCATCATCAGGGCAGGGTTTAAATCAGCTCCAGGACTTGTTGACCATCAGTTTTAGTTTTTTCATAAAGAGCTGAACTTTTTGACTTAAGTGTTGACGTGATGGATGTCTCATAGCAAGGATCAACTGTGCATTAAAAACTTTCAGACTTAGATTCAGAGCTTTAAAAACTCATACAGTTTGTGTTATTGATCTGGACCCATCTAAATTACCTGATGAAGTTGTTTAAATGCAGCTGTGTGGTTAGCGTACTTTGTAACAGCTCGTTCACGTTCTGATGACGTAGTTTCCAGCGCGTTCACGTTAGACGTGTTGCTGCTGCAGATCCAGTCTTCATGAAAAAACGTCCACACACACAGCTTTGTGCGCTCGTCTTTTAACAAGAAAACCATAACGTTAACAAACAGGAAACCGCAGCGAGAAGCTAACGGCTAATGCTGCGCGTGCTGCGAGATAATAGCTCCGTGCTGAAACGCGCCCAGGAAATTTTGTTCCGCGGCGCACATATTAACATTCAATGAGTGAAAAAATAACCGTTTCGGTACAGCACGTTCGGTTCGGTCCACCTCCGTACCTTTTCGGTTCGGTACACCAACTACAACCGTTACATGCCTAATATTCATGTATGTACAGTATACATATATGCATTTACATTTTTATATGCATTTGCATTTACATGTATATATGCACTTACATATTCATGTATATATGCACTTACATATACATGTATATAGGCACTTACATATACATGTAAATAGGCACTTACATATACATGTAATAGGCATGTAAATATAACATGTTCAACTGAAATTGTGTGTGTTTGTGTGTGTGTGACTGTTTTGTGGTTTCTAAGGACAGTGTTTTGTCAGGACAGTAATGAGCTGTAATCTGATTGTCTGTTTATAGCGTATGACGGTCCTAACAAAACAATGTCCATAAAAACCACAAAACAGTCACACACACAAACGCACACAATTTCAGTTGAACATGTTATATTTACATGTATATGTCTATCTGTACAGTATATGCATATATACATGTATATGCATATATGTATATACAGGTAGTCCCCAACTTACGAGCGCCCTCACTTACGAGGTTCCGGACTTACGAGCTGGCGAATTTTTGGAAAAAACGCAAAAAATACCGAGTTTTTCTGTGTTTTTTCACCACAGTTCGTTAGCTAAACATGTGGACACACGTTTCCGATCATTTTTATGCATTCGTAAGCAGTTTTTTTCAACTCCACAGTGTAACTCTTACCTAATTTAATATATTGCACACAAAACATTAAGGTTTACTGAGGGGCTGCATGGGCTCCATGAGCAAGACATCTAATCCATGTGTTTACATCATGGGAAAAACATGTAACAAAATAAAATTTTAATTTTGATTTTTATGAGTTTCCCTCGGACTGTAATCTTATAAATACTTTGTTTAAAGTTCTGATGAATGTTGACTTGCCCATATACTAAATACATGATTTTTTTCTGTGTCCTCCATGTTTTCTAGAGAAAAAGTCAAGCAAGTCTAGGATCCAGAAGAATGGCAAAGAAAAAGTGGTCAAATGGTGAAGTAGCTGATGTAATGCGTAATTTCCGAAATCACATAAGTGAAGGAAAACTGACCAGAAAGAATTAATGCAACCACTGTAAGAAGGTTGAGGGCCCTATGTTGGCTCAAAGAACAGTTCAAAATATGAGACTTTGTGAGAAACCGGGGAATAACTGAAAAGAGATAAAAACAGAAACAAAACTTACAGATTTTTTAATGTATCTAAAAATCTACGTCTGGCCTCTGGACATTTAAAAAACAAAACAAAAACGTAGAAATGTTTAGTCTTTCGTTGCATAGGTACCAGGTACATACCAGTTAAGTACAGGATAACATGTCACTTCATACTATAGCCTGGTACAAAATATACATACCGGTTATATAACCAGTATGCTACCAGTATCTGGTATGTACCCGTCTGTATTATGTATTAATATTGTATAAATCTGTGTAACACTTTTAAATACTTTATTTATTTATTTTATCTAAAAAAGCTAAGTCTGGTCCTCTGGACATTCAAAAAAATAAAACAAAACGAAGCAAAAGTTTCGTCTTTCGTCCGAAAGACTTCTTCAGTCTGAGTTGCTGTATTCAGCTCAGTCTTATAAATAGCACCCTCCCACAGTGGATCAACCAGTTGGCTGATGACAGCCGAAACCAGCTGCTCACATGATCAAGGAGGACCATCAGCCTAACGATGGATCGTTAGCACCCTGATGGTTATTTGCTATTCACAGAGGGCTTAGTGATACTAGCAATCATAGCATTGTAAGAGGGGGACAGTTGAACCCGGAGGCCTCCACCCCCGTTTAACGATGGACGTTTCTTTTCACTTCAGCTCTCAGCTCCTCCTCTGTGGCTCTGACTGTGTCTGAAAGAGCTGCCATCTCTCTGCTCAGAGCCTCCATATTCTCAATCAGCCCACTCTTCTGCTCCTCTTCCTCCCTCAGAGCAGCCAGCCTGGCCTCCTCTTCCTCTGTTAGAAACTGGTGAAGCTTCTTAAACTGCTTCTTAATCTGCCTCTTTGTGAGTCGAGCCTGGACCTTCACATGTTCTGCTGTCTGATCAAACTCAGACTGAACTTTCTTCTTGACCTCCAGCTTCTCCTTCAGTGGTTTCATGGATCTCAGCAGATCCTCTCTGAGTTCCGCTGCAGCTTCATCGATGGGTCTGAACCTGTGGTCGGTGTGTTTCTTCGAGTCTCTGCAGACGATATAAATAAAGGAGGACCACTTTTTTTTTTTAGAGATAAATAATAACACTATTAATAAAATCAATAATGAACACTATTAATAAAATAAATAATAACACTATTAATAAAATAAATAACCAAATAACCCTCTCTGGGTTCTTCACAGAACAAACGTCCAGAGATAAATAATAAAACTATTAATAAAATAAATAATAACACTATTAATAACCAAATAACCCTCTCTGGGTTCTTCACAGAACAAAAGTCAGGAGATAATAAATAATAACACTATTAATAAAATAAATAATAACCAAATAAACCTCTCTCTTCACAGAACAAAAGTCAGGAGATAAATAATAACACTATTGGTAAAATAAATAATAATACTATTAATAAAATAAATATTAACCAAATAATCCTATCTGGGTTTTTCACTGAACAAAAGTGCATTTAAGATAAATTTTCTGTCTGGGGCTGGTAAACCGATTTTGTGGTTTGTCAGTTTGAAGAAACTACTGAAAAACAAGATTTGATGGGCGTCACGCAGAATTTTGAGTTTGTAAGCACAAGTCCATCTGCAGTCAGTAAAAAGTCCACTTGCTCCTACATGGCATCATTCTCGGGGGCGAAGAGAGCGGCGAGGCATAGCGATTCAGTCTCCACTATATCCTTGTCTGGCTTCGGCCTTTTGAAGAGCGATGGAATGTTCCTTGAGCTCCTTTCCCAGTAACTTGTTCCAGATATCCTTTTTCTACTGCCCTGCCAAGAGCTGACTTCAGGACATCAGGCCTGTTTTCGATGTTAAAGTTGGGGAAGTGTTGCTTCAGATATTTCTTGATCAGGGTGTAGGAAGCATCTTTAGGCTCACAGAGTCGAGTGAAGAAGAGAGGAAGAGCATCCCTTAGAGACTCCTGCTTCTGGGCAACTTTCTTTGCTGGAGGAGGCTTCTTTCCAATGGCAAACCTTCCTGAAAGACCTTTACCCTTCAGCTGTTTGACTGTACCCTTCTCCATGTGTTTCTTCATAGCTTTCTTGATGAGAAACTTCTTCTTCTTGTCAAGCTCCATATTGGGATATTTTTTCAGAATATATTTCATGAGTGACTGGAATGAAATCCCTACCTTGTCCTGAGAGGAAATTATAGCTTCGATAATGATACTACAGTATCCACTTTGCACTACGTGCCTGCATAGTTGGTAACAGGAATGCGTTTGCTGGCAGTGGCACTAGCCCATGCAGGAATTGTCCGTTTCACCTTCTTGCTTTTGGATTTCCCATACTTGTAGCCATCCTTCATCCTTAGAAGGAGAACAAAGCAGTGTGTTGAGCACTGGCCAGCCTCGCAGTCCGGGCATTTCACATCTTTCTCATCCTTTTTTTTCTCCCTCCACTCCCTCTTCAGTAGTGTCTTCATTCTTGTCCGTATTCGCGTCACCTGAATTCTCCCCCTCCTCATCTTCGCCTCTTGCAGCTGAAGATGCTGCCTGATCTTCATCAGCAGAGGGCGACTCCTCATCTGAGGCTTCTGGATCGTTCTCTGCAGCCGCGGAGGGTGCCTTCTCCTGAGTTGGAGTCGCTGTTGCATGGCGAATCGGCATAATGGGAGCGTTACCTTCAACTTATCCAGGAAAATGTATGTTTTGAAGAAAAAATCTCTGCACGATCCTTTATTTCGATTCCGCTGTTAACGAGCACCGTCCCGCTTGGATCGTTGGTCCAAACCAACTTGTTTTACGTCTTCTAACGTAGGATCATCCTGATTAGTTCAAGGCTGTCAGAAAGGGAGCCTTCCAAGAAAAAAGTGACTTCCTGTTCTGAGGGAGCGGGGTTTCAGTGACAGCACAACATGACCACAGAGAATTGTTGGGCATCTGACATGGATCACTCATGCCAAGTTTGGTGCAATTCTGTTTTTCATTGTGAAAGTTATAGCGTTTTAAAATGTATGGCGAGAAGCCAAACGTTGAGGCAAGGCCACGTCCCTTCAGCATATATGAAAATACAAGTTTTTGATGAATTTTCACTCACTCCCTTCAGCATATATGAAAATACAAGTTTTTGATGAATTTTCACTCACCCACATCTTAAGTGCATATTAACCAAGGTTGAAGTCAGTCGCTCAAAATCCCTAGGAGGAGTGCATTAAAATTCACCATCAATGAAAAGTGAAAAACAGCCAAAAATTACCCTTTGACCCAAAATGGCCGACTTATGGCCGAACAGGTGTCCCTGTGATGGACTGAAGACTTGTCCACGTGTCCTTGTGATGACTGGAGACCTGTCCAGGTGTCCCTGTAATGGACTGGAGACTTGTCCAGGTGTCCCTGTGATGGACTGAAGACTTGTCCACGTGTCCTTGTGATGACTGGAGACCTGTCCAGGTGTCCCTGTGATGGACTGGAGACTTGTAAATGTGTCCCTGTGATGGACTGGAGACTTGTCCAGCTGTCCCTGTGATGGATTGGAGACTTGTCCAGATGTCCCTGTGATGGACTGGTGACTTGTCCACGTGTCCCTGTGATGGACTGGAGACTTGTCTAGGTGTCCCTGTAATGGACTGGAGACTTGTCCAGGTGTCCCTGTGATGGACTGAAGACTTGTCCACATGTCCTTGTGATGACTGGAGACCTGTCCAGGTGTCCCTGTGATTGACTGGAGACTTGTAAATGTGTCTCTGTGATGGACTGGAGACTTGTCCAGTTGTCCCTGTGATGGATTGGAGACTTGTCCAGATGTCCCTGTGATGGACTGGTGACTTGTCCACGTGTCCCTGTGATGGACTGGAGACTTGTCTAGGTGTCCCTGTGATGGACTGGAGACTTGTCCAGGTGTCCCTATGATGGACTGGAGACTTGTCCACATGTCCCTGTTATGGGCTGGAGACTTGTGCAAGTGTCCCTGTGATGGACTGGTGACTTCTCCAGATGTCCCTGTTATGGACTGGAGACTTGTGCAGGTGTCCCTGTGATGGACTGGTGACTTGTCCAGATGTCCCTGTGTCCCCCTTCAATGTAGCCAGTCCAAAGTTGAACAGATTCTGGAAAAAGCAGCAATATCTGATCCTAATACAGGTAGTCCTCGACTTACGAGCGAGTTCCGTCACTAGGGGGCGCTCGTAAGTCAAAAATTCGTAAGTAGGAACACATAGTAAAAAAAAAATAAAAAAAAAAATTTTTTTTTTTTTACTTTTTTTTTTTTTTTTTTTTATAAATGAATACATGTACAGTACTGGACAGTCACCAAGCACTTAGCCTATCCTAACACAGTTTTTAAAGATGAAGGAATAAGTTGAATTGTCTCCCTTTCACATAAAGGGAGCAAGCTCCCTATGGAGCCTGCAGGGAGGAGGGAGACAATTCAACTGATTCCTTCATCTTTAAAAACTGTGTTAGGATAGGCTAAGTGCTTGGTGACTGTACAGTACTGTACATTTATCTATTTATTAAAAATATACAGTATATACAGTATTTTTATTTTTTATTGTTTTTTATTTATTAATAGATAAATGTACAGTACTGTACAGTCACCAAGCACTTAGCCTATCCTAACACAGTTTTTAAAGATGAAGGAATCAGTTGAATTGTCTCCCTCCTCCCTGCAGGCTCCATAGGGAGCTTGCTCCCTTTATGTGAAAGGGAGACAATTCAACTTATTCCTTCATCTTTAAAAACTGTGTTAGGATAGACTAAGTGCTTGGTGACTGTCCAGTACTGTACATGTATTCATTTATAAAAAATAAAAAAAAGTAAAAAAAAAAAAAAAAATTTTTATTTTTTTTTTTTAATGAGATGCATGCTCGTAAGTCCGGGACCTCGTAAGTCAGAGCGCTCGTAAGTCGGGGACTACCTGTATGTCAGACACAAGTTTCCTTGTTTTTCCCAGCACGTCAAAATGTTGCTTTCCTCCTGACACAAGTAATGGAGAAAACACATTTAAAACATAAGGCAAAGCAGTCTGCATTCTATCATGAAATCTCAAGTGGAGTTTGTAAGATCATTAAAAGTATGAAACCAGACAATGTTACCTCAGCTGTGAGAAATGACCTGTGTATTATTCTGTTTGCTCAGTCACTCCACAACAGACATGGACAAGACCCCTCAAAATACGACTACATGCGACAAAAGCTTTGTGAAGTTGGCCGTTTGTTGATATGGACTGGAGTCTTGTCTAGTGGTCCCTGTGATGGACTGGACACCTGTCCAGGTGTCCCTGTGATAGACTGGTGACATGTCCATGTGTCTCTGTGATGGACTGGAGACCTGTCCAAGTGTCCCTGTGATGGACTGAAGACTTGTCCACGTGTCCCTGTGATGGACTGGTGACTTGTAAATGTGTCCTTGTGATGGACTGGAGACTTGTAAATGTGTCCCTGTGATGAACTGGAGACTTGTAAATGTGTCCCTGTGATGGACTGGAGACGTTCTTATTATAACTTGTCAGTTATTATTATTATTATTATTATTATTATTATTATATTACTTGTAAATGTGTCCTTGTGACGGACTAGAGACCTGTCCAGGTGTCCCTGTGATAGACTGGAGACTTGTCCACATGTCCCTGTGATGGACTGGAGACTTGTCCACATGTCCTTGTGATGGACTGGAGACTTGTCCACGTGTCCCTGTGATGGACTGGAGACTTGTGCAGGTGTCCCTGTGATGGACTGGTGACTTGTGCAGGTGTCCCTGTGAAGGACTTGAGACTTGTCCACGTGTCCCTGTGATAGACTGGAGACTTGTCCAGGTGTCCCTGTGATAGACTGGAGACTTGTCCACGTGTCCCTGTGATGGACTGGTGACTTGTAAATGTGTCCCTGTGATGGACTGGAGACTTGTAAATGTGTCCCTGTGATGGACTGGAGACTTGTAAATGTGTCCCTGTGATGGACTGATGTGATTTTTATATAACTAGGTCATGGAATCTTTGCAAAAAAATCCTTTGCAAAAGATGACATTCTTTTGGAATATCGAGGTGAACTGATCACCAAGGAGGATGTGAGAGGAAGCATCATGTTTACGATGAATCACAGAAAGTGTTTTTGTTTGAATTCTACTTCGATGGAAAAATATTGTGAGTATGTATGAGTATGTAAGAATAACCTATCATTGTGTCTGACATGACTTATAAAAGGCTATTAATTGTAAGGTAATTTATAGTGCTGGCAAGAGTTTTTTTTTTTTTTAAATATGCATTATGCATTTGTAGTGTTGATTCAGCAAACGAGGACAGGTCGCTTGGAAGGCTTGTAAATGATGACCATATAAACCCAAATGCAAAGATGAGGTACATAATTGTAAACAAAAAGCCCCATCTATGTTTGTTTGCAACTAAACCCATCAATGAAGGAGATGAGATCACCTATAATTATGGCGACTCAGAATGGCCATGGAGATGCAAGGTGATTTAAATTTTACTTTTTGAATGTAATCATGATTAAAAATAGTTTTTTAATCATACAGGTTTACAACATATGTTTCACCACAATATATTTTTAATTCTTTCCTACTATGTGATCAAAATCTCAACAGACATTACATGGAATGTCTTCTGATGGGCAAGATTTTGAGGCACCACCTCCAACAGAGGTTTCAGTTGCTAACAAAACATTCTGTAAGAGCAAAATAAAGGTATGTGCAAGTGCATCGAGGAAGGATAGTTGACACTGAAAAAGTACTCCTTTAAAGAATGTCATTTTTCTATTTTTACTATTTACAGAATAGCCATAAATATGATAAACCAAACAATCGTGTAATGTTTCTTAATTTTTGTGATGTGATGGACTGGAGACTTGTCCATGTTTCCCTGTGATGGACTGGAGACTTGTGCAGGTGTCCAGGTGATGGACTGGTGACTTGTCCACGTGTCCCTGTGATAGACTTGAGACTTGTCCACGTGTCCCTGTGATGGACTGGAGACTTGTCCAGGTGTCCCTGTGATGGACTGGAGACTTGTCCACGTGTCCCTGTGATGGACTGGTGACTTGTAAATGTGTCCCTGTGATGGACTGGAGACTTGTCCACATGTCCCTGTGATGGACTGGAGACTTGTCCAGGTGTCCCTGTGATGGACTGGAGACTTGTCCACGTGTCCCTGTGATGGACTGGAGACTTGTGCAGGTGTCCCTGTGATGGACTGGTGACTTGTCCACGTGTCCCTGTGAAGGACTTGAGACTTGTCCACGTGTCCCTGTGATGGACTGGAGACTTGTCCAGGTGTCCCTGTGATAGACTGGAGACTTGTCCACGTGTCCCTGTGATGGACTGGAGACTTGTCCACATGTCCCTGTGATAGACTGGAGACTTGTCCACGTGTCCCTGTGATGGACTGGAGACTTGTCCAGGTGTCCCTGTGATGGACTGGAGACTTGTCCACGTGTCCCTGTGATGGACTGGTGACTTGTAAATGTGTCCCTGTGATGGACTGGAGACTTGTAAATGTGTCCCTGTGATGGACTGGAGACTTGTAAATGTGTCCCTGTGATGGACTGGAGACTTGTAAATGTGTCCCTGTGATGGACTGGAGACTTGTTATTATCACTTGTCAGTTATTATTATTATTATTATTATTGTTATTTTATTATTATTATTATTATATTGCTTGTAAATGTATCCCTATGATGGACTGGAGACCTGTCCAGGTGTCCCTGTGATGGACTAGAGACTTGTCCACATGTCCCTGTGATGGACTGGAGACTTGTCCACATGTCCCTGTGATAGACTGGAGACTTGTCCACATGTCCCTGTGATGGACTGGAGACTGTCCAGGTGTCCCTGTGATGGACTGGTGACTTGTAAATGTGTCCCTGTGATAGACTGGAGACTTGTAAATGTGTCCCTGTGATGGACTGGAGACTTGTAAATGTGTCCCTGTGATGGACTGGAGACTTGTTATTATTATAAGTTGTCAGTTATTATTATTATTATTATTATTATTACAGGGAACCCCCGACCTACGACTCCATTGACCTGCGAACCACGGGACCTACGAACGAACCAAAGTTGAAGAATGCCATCGACCTACGGCAAAAAGTTCGTGACCTACGAACGAACCAAGCTAAAATATATAATCGAGCTACGGCAGACTGGATGCACGACCTACGAACGAGCCCCATTACAAGTATATAATCGAGCTACGGCGTAACTGCGTCACATATGGCAATCGGCGAGGTGGGGGAGGGGATTGCCTTTGGCTGTTGCTTGTTGGGCATGGGCGTGACACTGCGCATGACAGTGGAAAAGTACCGCCAGCGAGAGGGGGGGGCTGGGCTTCTGGCGGATGTACACACAGCCGCAGTGCACCTGGCGGCGGAGGGATCCGTACAGGTAAAGCGGTAACTATTTAAAGGGCTGCGGCCATTTTGTCCCTCGTGGGTTAGTTACGGTGATTGATGAGAAGAGACATACGAACGAGAACGAAGAAGAACAAGCAGTTCCATCAGATGCAGGTTTGATCATGAGAAAAACATCTGTCTACCTACACTTCAGTCAAAGTAAGGCAATTTTGTTTCATTTTTCTGCTGCTTCTAGCTTTTTCTGAGTTCATGGACTTCTTTCTCATGCACATGGACACTCATCAACGCACTGGTTTCAAAAACATGATGGTTGCAACATGCTTCTGATAGATGTGATGCTGCTGATGGATTTATGGATTCATGTGTGATTGTTGACATCATTTTGCTGATGTCAGTTCCTGCTGATTTGCTGCTCTGATGTTAAAAGCTGCACTTTGAGAAGTGTTCATGTGTGATTGTTGACATCATTTTGCTGATGTCAGTTCCTGCTGATTTGCTGCTCTGATGTTAAAAGCTGCACTTTGAGAAGTGTTCATGTGTGATTGTTGACATCATTTTGCTGATGGGAGTCCCTGATTTGCTGCTGTTCTGATGTTAAAAGCTGCACTTTGAGAAGTGTTCATGTGTGATTGTTGACATCATTTTGCTGATGTGATTTCCAGCTGATTTCCTGCAGTTCTGATGTGAAGTTACTGATGTACAGTTACTGTGTGTGTTTATGGATGCATGTGTGGTGTAATGGTTTAGATAAGTGTTTGTAAATAAAGTTCTGTGCATGTTTATGGCCCAGTATGTCAGTCTCATGCTGTTAAATGTGTGCGCGGCGCACCGTTAGCGGTATTTCCGCGACCTACGAACAGAATAACGACCTACGAACGGGACGCAATTTTCACCCCCTACCTACGACCGGATCGAGCTGCGAACGGTTCTTAGGTCCCGAACTCGTTCGTAGGTCGGGGGTTCCCTGTATTATTATTATTATTATTATTATTATTATTATTATTATTATTATTATTATTATATTGCTTGTAAATTATATTGCTTGTAAATGTATCACTATGATGAACTAGAGACCTGTCCAGGTGTCCCTGTGATGGACTGGAGACTTGTCCACATGTCCCTGTGTGGGTTGTGGTGAACCCTGTAAAAAAAGTACAATTTTGTTTTAGAAATATGTACAAGTTTGTAATGTTAATGTTTTATAATATGTAAATATGTCATCTCAGACTGAGGAACTCTTTCGTCGCTCGTAAGTCGGGGATCACCTGTACTTTACAGTGGGTTGTGGTGAACCCTGTAAAAAAAGTACAATTTTGTTTTAGAAATATGTACAAGTTTGTAATGTTAATGTTTTATAATATGTAAATATGTCATCTCAGAAGTCTTTCATCGCTCATAAGTCAGGGATCACCTGTACTTTACATTGGGTTGTGATTAACCCTGCAGAAAAAGTAAAATTTTGTTTTAGAAATATGTACAAGTTTGTAATGTTAATGTTTTATAATATGTAAATATGTCATCTCAGACTGAGGAACTCTTTCGTCGCTCGTAAGTCGGGGATCCCCTGTACTTTACAGTGGGTTGTGGTGAACCCTGTAAAAAAAGTACAATTTTGTTTGAGAAATATGTTCATGTTTATAATGTTAATGTTTTATAATATGTAAATATGTCATCTCAGAAGTCTTTCATCGCTCGTAAGTCAGGGATCACCTGTACTTTACATTGGGTTGTGATTAACCCTGCAGAAAAAGTAAAATTTTGTTTTAGAAATATGTATATAATGTTAATATGTTTTATAATAATGTAAATATGTCACCAGAATTTAAGTTTTTATTTTATTTTATTTGAAACATTTAAGTTTTATTTTATTTTAAACATTTGAAGATTTGTTAGTGAAGATTTGTTAGTGAATATAAATAAAGTATGTGCCTAATTTGTTTAATAAAAGCAGTTCAAAAAACAGTTCTCCTAATGCAGTGTCCTGTCACATTTGTGTGTTTTATGTTAATTTTATGTTAAGTAGGCGGAGTTTAAATGAGACGTAATTGTCCCTTTAAAGACCCCGTAATGTTTGTTTTGTCCTCATAAACCACATTTTTTGACGTCCTTGTAAACCACACTGGAGTCTGGGTGGTAAAACTTGCTGTGAAGCTCCTATCGGAAAGCTAAAGTGACCCAAATTTTTTTCAGATTTTTTAGAGTGCTCTGAGCTTGGTCCCAGGTCGCTAGGACCTCGGGAAGCGGTAGTCCCCGTAAACCACCTTCGGGCGGGTTTGGCGAAAAAGTCCGGCTAAACCACATTGACAAACCTGTGTGTGTGTGTGTGTGTGTGTGTGTGTGTGTGTGTGTGTGTGTGTGTGTGTGTGTGTGTGTGTGTGTGTGTGTGTNATATATATATATATATATATATATATATATATATATATATATATATATATATATATATATATATATATATATATATACAGCAAACCCCCTACTTACGTACGAGTTTGGGACATAAGAACTGTTCGCAGCTCGATTCTGCCGTAGCTAGGGGGTGAAAATAGCGTCCCGTTCGTAGGTCCTTATTCCGTTCGTAGGCCGCGGAAATACCGCTAACGAGCGCCGCGCACACATTTAAGCATGTACAGTAGTGTACTGTAATGTTAAACATTGCTATTCACATTTACAGAATAAATAAAAATATAATTTCTTACTTTGAGATGGTCAAAGCCGACATCTTAGGTTGCCATGCGTTGATTGTTGTCGGGCCGACCAGCGCGGCGGCCGGCGAGCTAACCACGGCAGCTGCTCAAGGCCTGTGTTAGCTTCTGCTAGCCAGGCCATGAGCTGGTGTTGGAGCGGCGGTGCGGCGCGATCGGCGATCAATCTGCAGCTGCTGCTCCAGCCTGAGACGTCCACAGAGCTCACAGAGCGATTCCAGCTAGTAATTAATCCATATGATGCGATCCTGGTCACCAGTCTTCAAAGGCCGGCTCCCGGCAGCTAACCTAAAATGGCGTCCGGTGTTCTACATTAATTTGTGACCGTGTAAACTGAAGACCTACTTCTTGCTGCCCAAGATTGCGCAATCATGACAAAAATGATCAGAAATGATCATTTTTATCATAATTATTATTTATAAAGCCTTTAAAACAACCACAGCTGCAACAAAGTGATGTACACATGAAATTAAGAACATTTAAACACAAAAAAAAAAATTATTATTATTTTTTTTTTTTTTAATACAGTAATTTCATATTTTTATTAAATATGATACGTTCGTAGGTCCGGGCCGCCGTAGGTCGATGGAGTCGTAGGTAGGGGGTCACCTGTATATATATACAGCAAACCCCCTACTTACGACTCCATCAACCTACGAACAACGGGACCTACGAACGTATCATATTTAATAAAAATATGAAATTACTGTATTAAAAAAAATGTTTATTTTTTTTTGTGTGTTTAAATGTTCTTAATTTCATGTGTACATCACTTTGTTGCAGCTGTGGTTGTTTTAAAGGCTTTATAAATAATAATTATGATAAAAAAGATCATTTCTGATCATTTTTGAGCAATCTTGGGCAGCAGGAAGTAGGTCTTCAGTTTACACGGTCACAAATTAATGTAGAACACCGGACGCCATTTTAGGTTCAGTCACTGGGGTCTCCGGTCACAAATTAATGTAGAACACCGGACGCCATTTTAGGTTAGCTGCCGGGAGCCGGCCGAAGACTGGTGACCAGGATGGCTTCATATGGATTAATTACGAGCTGGAAACGTCTCTGTGAACTTTGTGGATGTCTCAGGCAGCAGCGGATTTATCGCCGATCGTGCCAGGCCGCCGCGCGAACACCTCCGGCCGGCCTGGCTACACCTCCGGCCTGGCTAGCTCCAGAAGCTAACACGGGAGCTAACACGGGAGCCGGCCTTTTGAACACTGGTGACCAGGATCGCATCATATGGATTAATTACTAGCTGGAATCGCTCTGTGAGCTCTGTGGACGTCTCAGGCTGGAGCAGCGGCTGGAGCAGCAGCTGCAGATTGATCGCGCCGCCGCTCCAACACCAGCTCATGGCTTGGCTAGCAGAAGCTAGCCAGCTAGCTAACACAGGTCTGGAGCAGCTGCGGTGGCTCGCCGGCCCCCGCGCTGCTCGGCCCGAAAACAATCAACGCATGGCAACCTAAGATGTCGGCTTTGACCATCTCAAAGTAAGAAAATATATTTTTATTTATTCTGTAAATGTGAATAGCAATGTTTAACATTACAGTACACTACTGTACATGCTTAAATGTGTGCGCCGCTCCGTTAGCATGATAATTTTTATTTTTTTTTTAATTTTCACCCCCTAGCTACGGCAGAATCGAGCTGCGAACCGTTCTTATCTCCCTAACTCGTTCGTAAATCGGGGGTCACCTGTATATATATATATATATATATATATATATATATATATATATATATATATATATATATATATATATATATATATATATATATATATATACATTATAAAGGAAGTCCTCGACTTACGACGTCCCCGACTTACGACGTTTCGGACTTACAAAAATGCATCTCATTAAAAAATATATATGTATATATATTTTATAATGAATAAATGTACAGTACTGTACAGTTACCAAGCACTTAGCCTATCCTAACATAGTTAAGGAGTGAGTGTAACGAACCCCCAAATGGCTGGACCAAAATCACCACAACAGATAAACAGTTTTAACAGTTTTAATTTAAATTCAGGCTGGCTCTAGCCTGGCCCTCGCCTTCCTGCACAGCTCCGCTCAATTCTCATTTCACTTCACTGCACAGTCTGGGACTTATCCCATAGACAACGATTTCTCCGGTAGATTTTTGACCGGACCAATCAGAGAACAGAAGGGGCGGAGTTTTTGGCCCCTAACCCACGCCCCCACCTGTCCCAGCGCAGCCAGCGAGCATTCGCATGTTCTCATTCAAAGCGATGCAAAGCGATGCAGGACTGTTTTATATGTGACACAAATTTATTAATTTCCCCTTCTTAATCCCTTATCTGGAGTTTTCTTTTGTTTTTTTTTCCCAAAAGTCAAGTAATCGCTCCCTCCTCCTTCTCCTCCTCACCCTCCGCTGAGTGAAATGAACAAGGAAATGCCTCAGGTTGTCACGAGAGAATTAAAGTCAGGTTTTACGTTGCTGCCCGAGTCCCATCAGATTTCCTGGTCTTCTGGTGTGTTGGACCAGCGCTCCATGGTTTTATTTTATTTTATTAGAACGTTTTATTAACATATAAACACAGAATATGCAGCGCGGCAGCCGGCAGCGAGAGAAAAAGCTGCAGGAGGCGGAGCTGATGTCAAGTTCAGAAGACCACGGGGGAGCAACGCAGCCAACGAGCATTCGCATGTTCTCATTCAAAGCGATGCAGGACTGTTTTATATGTGACACAAATTTATTAATTTCCCCTTCTTAATCCCTTATCTGGAGTTTTCTTTTCTTTTTTTTTGCCAAAAGTAAGTGATCATCGCTCCCTCCTCCTCCTCCTCATCCTCCTCTCCCTCCGCTGAGTGAAATGAACAAGGAAATGCCTCAGGTTGTCACGAGAGAATTAAAGTCAGGTTTTACGTTGCTGCCCGAGTCCCATCAGATTTCCTGGTCTTCTGGTGTGTTGGACCAGCGATCCATGGTTTTATTTTATTAGGACGTTTTATTAACATATAAACACAGAATATGCAGCGCGGCAGCCGGCAGCGAGAGACAATTCAGCAGGAGGCGGAGCTGAAGTCAAGTTCAGCAGACCACGGGGGAGCAGCCATCAGCAGAGGCCACGCCTCCAGCAAGAATCGTTTCTCTATAACAGAAAGTCCAGACCCTAGTACGAAGCGAAGTGAAGGACAAGGGTCTGGTTTTAACCAGGCTAGGCTGGCTCTGGTGTCGAGAGGGAACCCACAGGCTGGAACAAGTCTGCCGAACGGAGGAGAACGGTTTAGTGATCAGGCTGATGGAAACAGGAAACTTGACAGTCAATGAGATGTAGCCACTAACCGTCTCACAGATGGATGGGGGTTCTCAAAGAGTGGAGACACTCCAGCTGAGCAGGTCCGCTGCAGGAGAGGCTGTAGCCGGTGAGGGGGGAACAGCCAGCCACAGCGAGGGTCCGTGACATAATCCAGTGACGTAGTGGGGATTCCCACAAGCGAGGGTCGATAGTCGGGAAGCAGAAAAGCGTAGATCCAACAGGAGAAGGCAAAGAGACGTGGTGAGGCAGGCGAAGGTCAAAAGCACAAATCCGATGGGCGTCAGTCCGAGGAGGAGAAGCAGGAGGTAAAAAGTCAGGCAGGCGAGGCGTCAGAAAACCAGATCAAGGAGGCAAGGATACGTGAACCAGGAAACAGGACAGGAAAGAGCGTGTGATATTTACTTACAGATGACTGTGTTCAACTATCTGGCAAAGAGCTAGTGTGAGAGTCTGGCTTATAAAGAGTGTAGCAACAGGTGCAGCTGATCGAACCTAATCAGAGCTACAGTGTAAACAAACCGGTTCGAAGGTGAAGAGACAAACTTAAACCCACATGCAGCAGATGCAGCAGAGACAAACTGAAAACTCATCACACGACAGAAGAGACAGAAAAGGAGCCAGATACACCAAGCGATGCACAGAGTGATAGAAAAACTAATCTAACAGGCGTGAAACGTGACATATCCCACCTCAAGGGACGCCTCCTGGCCTCCCACCCGGTTGGTCCGGATGGAGCCTATGGAAGTCAGTGATGAGGGACCTGTCCAAAACATGGCGGGAGGGAACCCAGGAACGCTCCTCCAGGCCGTACCCCTCCTAGTCAACCAGGTACTGGAGGCCGCTGCCCCTCCATCTAGAACGGAGGAGGCGACGGACAGTATAGGCGGGGGACCCGTCAATAAGGTGGGCAGGAGGAGGGGACCAAACAGGAGGGTGAAAACCAGAGGCTTGATACAGGAAACATGAAACATGGGGTGAACACGGAGGGCCTTGGGCAGGGAGACACGGACAGAAACAGGGTTGATAACTTTGGAAATGGGAAAAGGGCCAATAAAACGGGGGGCGAGCTTGCGGGATTGAGCCTTAAGGGGAAGGTTCTTGGTGGAGAGCCAGACCTCTTGACCCACCTTATAATCGGGGTGAGGAGTCCGACGGCGATCGGCCTTCTTAATGTAGACCGCCGTAGTCTTGAGCAAAACTCGTCTGGCTCTCCTCCAAACCCTCTGGCATCGAAGGGCTGCTAGGTGGGCAAAGGGAACACTGGCCTCGCGTTCTTAGACAGAAAAAATGGGGGGTTGAAAAACAAAAACAACATAAAAGGGTGACAGACCAGTAGCTGAGGAGGGGAGCATGTTCCACCCAGGGCAGGGCGGAGGACCATTTCTCGGGGTCATGCTGGCAGAGGAGCCTAAGCTTACCCTCCACCTCCTGGTTAGCCCTTTCTGCCTCGCCATCAGTCTCAGGATGGAAACCAGAGGAGAGACTGATGGAAATACCAAGCAGGTCACAGAACTCACGTCAGAAGAGAGAAACAAACTGAGGACCTCTGTCTGACACAGTGTTACGTGGAAGCCCATGAAGTCTAAACACTTCACGGGCCATGATGTGGGCTAACTCCTTGGAGGAAGGTAGCTTCTGGAGGGGAGTCAGGTGGGTCATCTTAGAGAACCGGTCAACCACGGTGAGAATGACCGTGTGACCCCCTGAATTGGGAAGACCAGTGATGAAGTCCATGCCTATATGAAACCATGGACAAGAGGGACAGGGGAGAGGACAGAGGAGACCTGAGGGAGGACGTCTAGAGGACTTGGACTGGGAGCAAGCAGGGCAGGAGCGAACAAAGTGTGGACGTCTTTGGACAAGGTCTCCCACCAGAATTGACCCCGAACCAAGGCGAGAGTCTTGGTAAGGCACGGGTGACAGTGAAGACAAGAAGAGTGACAAAAATCTAACACCCGCCCAATCAACTCTGGGGGAAGATAAAGACGATCCCTAGGGTAGGCAGGAGGATGACGTGACTGGTTGGAAGATCTCAGGTCAGATTCTAGTTGGGTAATGACTAGGCGGGCAGACTTAGGGAGGATAAAGTTCTCCTCGACCACAGGAGAGGGTGAGTCACCCTGAGAGATATGCAATAAGGCGTCAGGTTTGACATTCTTCTCACCTGGGCGATAAGACAGGGTAAAGTTGAAACGAGAGAAGAAAAGTGCTCACCTGGCCTGGCGTGGATTTAAACGGCGAGCAGACCTGAGATACTCTAGATTATTGTGGTCAGTCCAGACTTGGAATGGGAATCTAGACCCTTCCAACCAGTGGCGCCACTCCTCCAAGGCCTGCTTGATCGCCAACAGCTCCCGATCTCCAACATCGTAATTGTGTTTTGCAGAAGAGAGACTCTGAGAAAAAAAAGCACAGGGGTGAAGACGACCCTCCTGGCTATGTTGGCTAAGGACAGCTCCCACGCTTGTACTAGAGGCATTAAACCTCTACCACGAAAGGCTCCTCAGGGTTGGGGGCCTGGAGAACGGGAGCTGAGGAAAACAAAGTTTTCAGTTTACTAAACGCCTCACTGGCTGCAGGTGACCAAACAAACCGAGACTTAGTGGAAGTGAGTACATGAAAGTGTCTAGAAATCTGACTGTATCCCTTGATGAAATGTCTGTAGAAGTTGGCAAACCCCAGGAATCGTTAGAGCTGTTTGCGGTCCCTGGGGGTAGGCCAATCCACCACGGCCGAAACTTTGTTCTGGTCCATCTCCATCTTGTTAGGGGAGACAATGAACCCCAGGAACGAAGTGGTGGAAACATGAAAATCACATTTCTCTGCCTTAACGTAGAGTCCATTCTGTAGGAGCCGAGTGAGAACGGCTCTTACGTGTTTGTGGTGTGTGGTAATGTCTTTAGAAAAAAACAGGATGTCATCTAAATAAACAAACACAAAATGATTAAGCATGTCTCCTAAAACGTCATTAACCAAGTTGTGAAACACAGCTGGGGCGTTAGTTGGTCCAAAAGGCATATCCAAATACTCATAGTGTCCAGTGGAGGTATTAAAAGCCGTCTTCCACTCATCCCCCTCACGAATGCAAACTAAATGGTATGCATTACGTAAATCTAGTTTGGTGAACAGATTAGCTCCTTGTAAGAGATCAAAGGCTGAGTTCATAAGTGGTAGTGGATACCTGTTCTTTACTGTGATCTTATTGAGACCCCTATAATCAATACAGGGATGGCGCGACCTGTCTTTCTTGCCAACAAAAAAGAACCCCGCCCCGGCAGGAGAAACAGATGTGCGGATGAGGCCAGCCTGGAGAGCATCCCTGATATAGTCTCTCATGGCCTGTTGTTCAGGAGCAGAAAGGGAGTAAAGAGAGCCCCTAGGTGGAGTGGAACCAGGAAGTAAGTCTATAGGACAATCAAAAGGACGGTGGGGAGGAAGAGAGGTGGCCTTGGATTTGTTAAACACCTCTTTGAGATTGTGGTATACAATAGGTATCTTGGAGAGGTCAGGATAATAATCCTCAGAAACAGTCACAGAGTCTTTAGACAACACAGCGTCCATTAGACAGGACGACATACATTCCTCCGACCAGCCTAATATCTCCCTACTTCTCCAGTCAAACCGTGGGTTGTGTTTTTGCAGCCAGGTGGCACCCAAGATCACCGGAGATTTAGGAGAGTTAATTACCAAAAAGTTTATGGTTTCCTTGTGGTTGCCTCTAGCCTGGCCCTCGCCTTCCTACATAGCTCCGCTCAATTCTCATTTCCCTTCACTGCTCCGTCTGGGATTTCTCCCATAGACAAGGATTTCTCCGGCTGATTTTTGACCGGACCAATCAGAGAACAGAAGGCGGAGTTTTTGGCCCCTAACCCACGCCCCCACCTGTCCCAGCGCAGCCAGCGAGCATCCGCATGTTCTCATTCAAAGTGATGCAAAGCGATGCAGGACTGTTTTATATGTGACACAAATGTATTAAATTCCCCTTCTTAATCCCTTATCTGGAGTTTTCTTTTGTTTTTTTGCCAAAAGTCAAGTGATCGCTCCCTCCTCCTCCTCCTCTCCCTCCGCTGAGTGCAAATGAATGAGGAAATGGCAGGTTGTCACGAGAGACTTAAACTCGGGTTTTACGTTGCTGCCCGAGTCCCTGCAGATTTTCTGGTCTTCTGGTGTGCTAGACCAGCGCTCCATGGTTTTATTTTATTTTTTAGAATGTTTTATTAACATATAAACACAGAATATGCAACGACAGGGAGAGAAAATGCAGCAGGAGGCGGAGCAGATGTCAAGTTCAACAGACCACGGGGGAGTAGCCATATATGGCTCTGAGGGGGAGGGAGCAGAATGCTTTTCCCTATTCAAAATTTTTCTAAGATCCAATGGTTTTGTTCCTCAGCAGAGGCCACGCCTCCAGCAAGAATCGGTTCTCTATGGAGAAAGTCCAGACTCTAGTACGAAGCGAAGTGAAGGACAAGGGTCTGGTTTTAACCAGGCTAGGTTGCCTCCTACGTGTAACGTAACAGGTTCAGTGACCAGGGACGAAGTGTTCAGCGGGTGACCGTCCAAGGCCCCCACAGAATGTTTTTTTTTTGTGGAATTAAGTAACTTAATCCCTGATTCGACTGCAAAACCATAGTCAATGAATTAAGTGTCAGCCCCGGAGTCAACAAACACATTAATGGAGACGGGTGACTTACCCGGGACGACGAGGTCTGCGTTCAAGGTGAAAGGTGAGGGGAGTTCAGACTCTTGGGTCCTGCTCAGTAAACATCCCCTGGCATTCACTGAGCGATTCCTTTTACCGGACAGGAGGTGGCAACGTGTCCAGCACCACCACAGTAGAAACAGAGGTTGCCCTTGCGTCGTCTTTCACGCTCGGCAGGAGTGAGTCGGCTGCGACCTAGTTGCATGGGTTCCTCCGTGGTGGGGTGAGCAGGTCTTGAAGGTTGATTCGGTGAGGAGAAAAACCACCGATCCTCTCCCACTAACCTGGTAATAGGCGAGGAGCGCGGACCACGTTCCCTTGCGCGTTCGGCCAAGCGAAGGTCCACCCTAGTGGCTAGATCCTCCAGGCCCTGAAGTGAGTTGGGTCTACTCACCAGGTCACAAATGATGCTCAAGTGAAACCTTTACAAGTGTTGTGCAAAAGTAGTAGTAGATTTAGCAGAAAAAACGATAAATCCCAATACTTCTCTGATATGCTTCAAACTCTCGCAATCCACGAGTTCTGTTCTCCACCCTAAACTCTGTTCTCCACCTCACTGAACAATAACCCCTGGAAGCCTCGACTGAGCTGTGCGAGAACTTCCAACATTTCTTTTTAGATAAAATTGCGACCACCCGGGCTCTCATTTCTCCTCCAACTCATGATCCATCCATCTCACCTCAATCTGTTACTGTATTTGACCACTTCGAACCAGTCTCTCTGTCTTCTCTAGAGCAGGTCATGTGCAACCTGAAACCATCTGGTTCCCCCTTTGATGTGGTCTCCCCTCGGCTCCTAAAGGAGGTCTTCCCCACTCTAGGTCCCTCCATTCTCTGTATTGTAAATAGCAGTCCATCCTCGGGTGTGGTGCCAAAATCATTAAAACATGCTGCTGTTCAACCTCTCCTGAAAAAACCGAACCTCGCCCCTTCAGTAGTATCCAACTTCAGGCCTGTCTCCAGACTCCCATTTTTTTTTAAACTTCTAGAGAAAATAGTTGAGTCCCAGTTGAAGTGCTTCCTGTAGGATCACGCTATCCCGAGCTATTCCAATCTGGCTTCAAATCTCTCCACAGCACTGAGACTGCCCTAATGAAGGTTTTTAACGACATCTTCCGATCCACAGACACAGGTGACTCTGTGCTGCTTGTCCTATTGGACCTCTCATCCGCGTTCGACACCATCGACCATGAGATCCTCATTGCTAGGTTGGAGCAGTGGGTGGGTATCACAGGGTCAGCCCTCAATTGGTTCAGATCCTACCTCGCTGACAGGTCCTTTTGTGTTTCCATCAATGATTTTAGGTACCGCAGGGTCCTCTCTTATTCTCCTTATACCTGCTGCCACTTGGTGCTATTTTCCGGAAACATAACATACCCTTCCATTTCTACGCCGATGACTGTCAAATTTACCTTCCCGTAAGACAAAATGGTACATGCTCTATTCAGCCTCTGCTCGACTGCCTGGCTGACATCAGGGACTGGATGGCTTTAAATTTCTTAAGTTTCAATGATAAGAAGTCTGAAGCCATATTGTTCCTTCCCAATGACAACCTTAAAGTGAGACTAAACGGGCTCTGGGTCTTTGACTCCTCCCCAAGTTCAAATTCAAAAACTTCACCAAAATGGGCGTTCCGATAGACTGTGGAGGCACCGCCTAAAGGAGGAGAGGAGGTGGGGTTAGAGCGAGTAGGTGGGTGTCGCCAGGACCGTGACATGCAGCTAGCGTTAGCATATGCAACATGGAGTGAACACAGCGACACAGGTCTTTTCTCCACCTCCCTCACCAGAAACTGAGGGAGACTTGGAGCAGAGAGCCACAGGTCCTGAGCCTTATCAGTTCGAGCTGCTGGCTACAGGCACTGACGCTCTTATGCAAGAATCTGGTGGTGCTGAGGCAATGGGTCCAGCATCTGAGTGGTAAATTTATATTAGCAACATAGGCTAATGTTCAAAGCAGTAACAAATTATCTTTTTTTTAATAATTTTCAACTATCTCAATCCAAATTGTAAAGCAATAAATAAAAAAACTTTCAAAAGGTGCACCTGTGGTCACTGCAGCTTCCACTCACCTGTAGAAAACATGTGTTGTAGGGAGACGCCAAGAGTATAATTATGAATTATTTAGTACTTCCTAAAGCCCTAATAAATATACTATATATTAAAAAACACACCAATAAACCTGGTCTTGAATACACTGTGCATTTTATTGTCTTAAAAGCATTTCTCCTGTGATGTGAATTACTATGGGTATGCATTACTCTACCAGTAAAAGCACTCAAACTTGTATCAAATTATAAAAAATGAGTAAAAATACAAACGATATACATGCTGCACTCCACGTTCAGTTAAAATTAATTTTTATATAGTAAATGTGTTAAAATGGACTGCTCATAGTCAACATAATCAATTATGAAGCTGAAGCTCATTGTTCTGTCAACACTAGACCTCTGTATTGATAAATACATTTCCAAATCATACATCAAAGTCAAAATTCAAAGTCAACTTTATTGTCCAAACTGCAATATGTACAGAACATACACAGGATTGAAATTGCATTTCTCTCAGATGCATGCATAATTTAAACAAACATTTAATAAACATGTTTACATCAGCAATTTTTACAAAGTAATGTTTAAATTTAATATAAATTATAATTGTTTCAGGTGTGCCAATATTAAATATTGTAAAACAAAAGAAACAAAGTGCAATAATCAATTAGAGTAATCCAAATTGTACATTATTAAAAAAGTTATAGGAAGCATAAATTTTTAAACGTTAAAATTTAAAAGTTTCCTGTACTTGAATTTATGACTTATAAAAAAATCCCTTTCTGACATAGGTTATGGCCAGATGTGAACAGGTGGGTGTGTACGCCTGTGTTACAGACCACCCAGGTGCCCAGTCCGCACAGGGTTAGAAGAAAACATAAATAATAATTTAACACAAGTACATAGTAATTTACATAAAGGGTATCCTATTCTAAAAGAAGTTCACAGAACCATATGCGAAGTGCCAAATGTGTGACATGTATTTCAAATTCAGTGGTCAAAACCAACCTTTTTAACAATTCTTTGTTATGTCTTATTTTTAACACATTATAGTAGTACACCTTGAATTTAAAAATAAATACATTTCAGTAGTTATTTTGTATGTAATGGGCGGCCGTGGTGTAGTGGTAATGGCAGTCGACCCCTGATCGGAATGTTGGAGGTTCGAATCCCGCATCCGCCCACCATGTGTCGTTGTGTCCCTGGGCAAGACACTTAACCCTGAGTTGCTCCCGGTAGGTCTGGATGGCGCCTTGCAAGGCAGGCTACCACTACCGGTGTATGAATGAATGGGTGGATGGCTGGTATTGTAAAGCGCTTTGGGGCTCCTCACAGGGGGCTGGAAAGCGCTATATACAGTAAATAAGCTCCATTTACCATTTTACCATTTTAGTACACCTTGAATTTAAAAATACATTTCAGTAGTTATTTTGTATGTAATTGAGTACTGATATGTTTAATTTAGTGTTATGCAGAAAATGGTAAGCTATGTAGTTATTCTAAAAATTATGATGAGTTTCTCTCATGTTTCATAGAAAAATCGTGACCTGTGTCTGCTCACTGCCTCCTTCTTGTCTGGTTTCAGAAAATCCACACATAATGTTGGAGGTACTTTAAACTGATCCGCGGACTTCTGGTACTGCAGAGGGTCTTCCACAACATCATCGAACAGCAGCCCCATCAACTTGTCAATGTAGCCTTCATAAAAAAAAAACAATTACACAATCTGTACAATTAAAAATTTTAAGTTCAGCTCTAAAATGACATACCTGTTGTTGGTTTTGTCTTAATTGGTCTCACGTGTAGTCTCCATGCTTATATTTAGGATAAGCAATGCAGTATCTCAGCTTACTGGTTTTTGTGAAAGCCTGTGACCGGTTTGCGTTTTCATTGTAGTGTAGTCCAGCTAGCTCAAATCTATAGACAGAAAAAGTAAAAAAATTACTTTTGCATAGACATTTTCACAAGGTTATCATACTCCAATGTTTTATTACATTTACCTGCACAGCATTCCATACCTGGTGAATCAGATCTCATGTCACCACCAAGTGTCAAAGACCCACGAGCCATGGCCTCGTTGATGCACTTATCCTGCTCCAGCTTCCTCTGCCAAGACTGTGGGGATGAGGAGGTTTCTTTGATGTTTGTGGAAGCACGTCTCATAGATTCCCTGGATGTTGAACGCATCATGGACCTAAAAAAACAACAAAGTTTGTATCACCTTACAAACAAACATAATTGAGAAACATTACGGTTTTCTCACCTTATTGATATGTCGAAAGGATGACCCTGTGAAAAGTACAGCAGCACAGAGCTTGCCTGCTGGGATGTTTTTAACCAATGGCTGACTGGACCACTCATTGGTGTGTTCACATCTACTGCACCGTTGTTTCACTTTTACAAGTGTTCCAACTGTAGTTTTTTCAACTACACAGCTGTGTGTACAGACAGGACACCTCCAGAAAAGCTCAAGCAGCTGTTCTTCGAAAACAATGTATTTTTTTGCTTTGTGGGACTGGAGGGGGACTTCATTGATGGAACTATTTAGCAATAAAGACAATTTTTTTTATTTTTTTTAATAAAAAAAAAAATAATACAGCTAAACTATTCATAAATTATGTAACTAATTGTTTAACTTACATTGAACGGTGTACAGTAATCTCACTTCCATCCAGATGGTAAGACGAATCATCGGCCGACACCTCGATTCTCTTTCTTTTCACCGGTGTTGAACTTGCACGTGGACATTCTTGGAATGGCATCTCCGTGAAGGACCCAGTATCACAGGACACACTCCTGCCTGTTGGTCGTGTTTGTGTGGCTATTAAAAAAATTAATGGCTTTAAAATTATGTCTCTACTTACACATTCATTATAAAATTCTCATTTAATTAAATAAAAATTAACATACAAAATATTGAAAGATGAGGTTCAAAAATTGAAGCATACTGCATCCAGACATTTCCAATAAAACATCTACCGGTACTTTACAGTTTGTGAAGGTACACAACGTAACTCCAAGGTCAAGGCTACACATAAAAATAAATTTATAACATACAAAATATGTTTTTGTTTCTTATAGCGTTTCAGCTGGGTCCTACATTTATAAGTTATGTTTAGCTATCATAAACAATTGTCAAGAAATAAATTATACCGGTACATAGAATTGTAAATTTTTAAGTAATAAAGACATGAGTCAGCTACAGTATAATTTTAAATTATGGTAAACAAACGCAGAAATAACAAAATATTTCATACAACCCAAGGAAATAAATTTGTGTAGTAATTTGGTCCATTACTGCAGTGTTTATGAATGTTGGTCCTACGTGAATACTTTAATTGTAAAAAATTCATGTTGTTTATTTGAAATTAGCTGTATTGGACTGGGACTTTTTAACCAAATTATTAAGAATAATTGGGCTATAAAGACGTGTAGTACAGGAAAGTTTGTAAAGTGAAAAAATGTAATAATATTTCACCTTTGCTTCTCCTAGGAGGCTTCACGTTGGCCTGAACAACGACAGATTTGGTGATTACAGGTTCAGTCTGACATCCCATTTCTCGTGTTTGTTTGGGCTGTAAACAATAAAAATAAACATTTATTATCTCAATTTCAATTTATTCACTCCAGTATTTATGATGATATTCAAACGTGATATTAACAAGGTTTGATTAAACCACACCGGGACTAAAACATCGTTAACCAGTAGCCTACAACAGCTAAAATTAGTTTCAGCTGGTCTCCATTGTTTTGTGACGTTGCAGTCTTCCTTATCAGAGTTCATAAGAGTTCACACACTCTGCGGTGTTCATAAGAAACCCTACCGTAGATTCTTAGCATTTAAACGCAACTACAACACAAACTAACGTTGATCAGCAACAGATGAAAACGCCACAACCTTATGTGTGGCAACAACAAAGCAACGCTGCAGGTCCCAAACACAGCACATGAAGAAACACGTCATATACTCAAAAGATAAATTATGGAATGGAAAGGTGTAAAATGGGACTCACCTCCAAACGGATTGTAACCTGATGGTGTAAGGGTGGGTGAACATCAGTTTGAAGAGCTTTCTTGGAACATCGTGGCTCTTCTATGCTAATGCTAATGTTGCTAATCTCTGATCCAACTCCGCCCTGAGCTCTGCGGGGGGAGTGACCTTCTCGGGGGAGTGGCTCCACTTTATAGACAGGCAGCAGAGCATGTGACGTCAGAATGTACAGAGTGTACAGTCTTGACCAACAAGAAAATCAGCGTGCAGTATCCTCTGTACAACCCATAGAGCTACCATAAACATGTTTTTGGACCAAATAATGCCGATTTAAACAAATACGCACAGATACATGAAAATTAACACAAAAATAGTGATATGAAACATTTTAAACACATTCTGGGGAGTTTATCAGCTAAAAAAAGTTAAATGTCGGTTTAGTTTCACTTTAAGGCAGTTCAAATGGGAGGGGAGGCAGAGCAGGCAGAGTGTTTAGCATTCTGACTGCCTGATGAACAGAGCTGTCTCTCAGTCTGCTGGTTCGAGCCTGGAGACTCCTCAGTCTCCTCCCTGATGGCAGCAGTCTAAAGCGGCTGTGTAGTGGGTGTGTGGGATCACCTGCCATGCAGTGGGCTTTCCGAGTGAGGCGTTTGCTGTGTAAGTCCTGCAGTGAGGGCAAGGAGGTGCCGACGATCTTCTCAGCTGCTTTCACGATGCGCTGGAGGCTCTTGCGGCATGATGCAGTGCATGCACCAAACCACACCGTGATGCAGCTGGTCAGGACACTTTCTATGGCACCCCTGTAGAAGGTGCACATGATGGGGGTTGAAGCTCCAGCCCTTTTCAGCTTGCGGAGAAAGTAGAGGCGCTGGTGAGCCTTCTTGGCCAGTGCTGCAGTGTTCCTGCTCCAGGACAGGTCCTTTGAGACGTGCACTCCCAGGAACTTGGTGCTGTCCACTCTCTCCACTGCGGTGCTGTTGATGGTCAGAGGGGCATGTTGTGCATCCCTCTTCCTGAAGTCCACGACAATCTCCTTTGTCTTCTCCACGTTGAGAGTGAGATTGTTGTGTCCGCACCACAAGGCCAGGCGGCTCACCTCGTTCCTGTAGTCCGTCTCATCGTTGTTGCTGATGAGACCTACCACTGTTGTGTCGTCCGCAAACTTGATGAAGTGGTTGGAGCTGTACGATGGTGTGCAGTCGTGTGTTAGCAGGGTGAATAGAAGGGGGCTCAGCACACATCCTTGTGGGGCCCCTGTGTTCAATGTGATGGTGCTAGATGTGTTACTCCCGATCCGTACTGTCTGTGGTCTCCCGGTCAGGAAGTCTAGCAGCCAGTTACACATTGAGGTGTTCAGCCCCAGACTGTCCAGTTTATGGATGAGCTGTTGGGGGATGATGGTGTTGAATGCCGAGCTGAAGTCGATGAACAGCATTCTAACATAAGAGTCCTTCGTGTCCAGATGTGTGAGAGCTGTGTGGAGGGCAGAGGAGATGGCATCGTCGGTTGAGCGATTAGGTCGGTATGCAAATTGGAAGGGATCCAGGGAGGCAGGGAGGACAGATGTGATGCTTTTCATGACTAGCCGTTCAAAGCACTTCATCAGGATGGGGGTGAGTGCTACTGGGCGATAGTCATTGAGGCATGCGGGCGTTGCCTTCTTTGGGACAGGGATGATGGTGGTGGCTTTGAAACAGGTGGGGACGATGGCCTGGCTCAGTGAGATGTTAAAGATGTCCGTGAAGACCGCTGCGAGTTCCCTTGCACAGTCCTTCAGCACACGACCAGGTATGTTGTCAGGACCAGAGGCCTTCCGGGCATTAATCTTGATAAATGATCGCCTTACGCTGTCTGAGGACAGCGCCAGCACCTGGCCATCAGGAGAGGGGGGGAGTTTATGTGCAGGTGTGCTGTTACTTGCCTCAAACCGAGCAAAGAACTCATTCAGTTCATTCAGCGTAGAGGTTGAGCTGTCACAGGTCTGGGGGGGGGTTGTAGTTTGTGATGGTCTGTATTCCCTGCCACAGACTGCGTGTATCCTTGCTGTCCTTGAAACGGTGAGCTATTTTCCTGGAATACTGCTCCTTGGCCTCTCTGATGCCCTGGGCCAGGTTCTTTCTGGCTGCCTTCAGGCCCACCTGATCTCTCGCTTTGAAGGCAGCATTCCTGGCTTTCAGGAGTCTGTGAACCTCAGCTGTCAGCCATGGCTTCTGATTAGCCCGAACAGTGATGGTTTTGAGGTTGGTAACATCATCAATGCACTTGGTGATGTATGAACATACAGTGTCTGAGTACTCCTGGAGACATGTGTTGTTGTTTGTGGTAGCAGCTTCTTTGAACATACCCCAATCTGTGGTGTCAAAACAGTCCTGGAGTGCCTCTGAAGACCCCTCTGGCCACACTCGTATCTGCTTGCGGACTGGTTTTGTGACTTTCACCAGCGGCCTGTATGCTGGCTTTAGCATAACACAGATATGGTCAGAAGCACCAATGTGGGGGAGGGGGAGGGCTCTGTAGGCATTTTTCATGGTGGTGTAAACTTGGTCCAGTGTGTTGTTTCCTCTTGTTGCAAAGTTTATGTTTTTGTATGTTTTTGGAAATACACTCTTTAAATCTGCATGGTTGAAATCACCAGCCGTGATGAGAAAAGCATCAGGATGGGCTGTTTGTTGCTCACTGATGTGCAGATATAGTTCATTCAAAGCCTCACTTCTAACTTTGCTGTTGGAGCTTGGAGGAATATATACAGCAACAATCAAAACAGCTGTAAACTCCCTCGGTAAATAGAACGGTCTGCATTTAATAGTCATGAACTCCACTAAAGGTGAGCAATGTTTGTAGACCACAGCAGCATCCAGGCACCATGCTTTGTTGATGTAAACACAGAGCCCCCCTCCCCATCTCTTACCTCCCTCGAGGGTTCGGTCCGCTCTGTAGCATGTTAGCTCCCCTAGCTGAACAGCATGGTCCGGAACGTTGTTGTTGAGCCACGTTTCCGTGAATACAAACACACAGCAGTCTCTCACAGTCTTTTGTGTTGTTCGTAGCAGGCGTATATAATCCAGTTTGTTGTCCAAGGAGCGCACGTTAGCCAAAACCATGGATGGGATCGCCGGTTTGTGTGGGCTAGCTGCTAGCCTAGCTCTGACACCTCCGCGTTTACCCCGCTTCCGCTTTCTGTCCAGCCGCTTGTGGCGCTTCCACGGCGGGCGCGAAGAAGGGAGGCTCAGGGCTGGCTTCCGCTTACTGTCCAGCCGCTTGTGGCGCTTCCACGGCGGGCGCGATGAAAGGAGGCTCGGGGCTGGCTTCCAAAGCAGGCCGCAGTCACGAAGCTCATGTAGCTTCTGTTCGAGCTCGTGTAGCTTCTCCTGGAGGTCATTGTTTATTCCCAAATGAGCGGTTTTTCAGACATCAAGCAGGAACTCACGGCTATACTTGCGTTCTTGAACACGTAAACATGACGAAGACGTGCCGGCACATTGCGGCATGCAGGACAAAGAAGACGAAAACACAGTGTTTTCGGGAGAGAAGCCGCAGCCTTTGCACGCGCCGCCATCTTTAAGACTTGTGGCTTAACAAAAATGTCTGTTCCCTTAAGATTGTAACAGCTTTTTCTTTTTTAAAAATGCTTTTGAATATTTTGAGGTAGTTTGTAGTTTTGAGCTTTATGCATTAATAAATACATATTATATTCTACTAGATCATAAAACTTCAATAGTTTCATTTTATAGAATAGATTGTTTGTTGGATGATAATAATGCATTCTTGTTATAATTCTTATAGCTCTTTTTTGAAGGATGAAAATAGGCTTTGTTAAGGTTTTGCACGCTGTTCCCCAGACATCAACACAATAAATTAAATGTGGTACTATAATTGTGTTGTATAACAAATACAAGGCATTATCATTCAATAAATCCTTTACTCTATATAATACTGCTGTGGATTTGGATAATTTAGTTTTAACAGAATTTACGTGTTGTTTCCATGATAATTTATCGTCAATGATTACACCTAGAAACTTCATTTCACTGACTCTACCTATTTCAACACCGTAATTTTGAAAGGAAAAACTGTAGTTATCTTTTTTTGCTAAAAATCATATAATTGGTTTTATCAATATTCAACGATAACTTATTTAAATTAAACCAAGTTTGTATGTTAACAAACTCACTATTCATCAAGTCAATCAAATGTTTCAAATCATCACCAGAACAAAAAAAAGTAGTATCGTCAGCAAAAAGAACACATCTAAGGATACCTGACACATTCATCAAATCGTTAACGTATAAAATAAACAATTTTGGTCCAAGTACAGAATCTTGCGGCATGCCACATGAAATACCACAGAGGCCAGATCTTACATTGTTCATATGTACAAACTGTTTTCTGTTATTCAAATAACTACGTATCCAATGCAGAGCTGTTCCTCTAATACCATATTTGTCCAGTTTTTCGAGTAGAATTGAATGGTCGATAGTGACAAATGCCTTTTTTAGATCGACAAACACACTTAGACAATATTGTTTTTGATCAACAGCTGTGGTAACATGTTCCATCAATTCCACGAGAGCCATGGAAGTTGAGTTATTTGATCTAAACCCGTACTGACTTTTACTTAAGATATTATGTTTATCCAGAAAGAAATCATATCTAGTTACAAATAATTTTTCTAAAATTTTGGAGAACTGCGGTAACAAAGATATAGGTCTATAATTGTTATATAAACATTTATCGCCATTCTTAAAAAGAGGAACTATCTTGGCTATTTTCATTCTGTTTGGGAAGATTCCAGATGAAAATGACAGATTACAAATGTATGTAAATGGCTCAATGACATAGTTCATTATTTCCTTCACAACCATCATGTCCATGTTTTCACAAACCGTGTTTCCATCTATTTTCATTTAGAATTTTGAGCTAATTTTTGAAATCTCGCAAAAATGTAAATACAAATTAATGCGTATCAGAAGTGTTTCCATCAACTGGCTTGAAACGCATTTACCAGGCCACGCACAGCGTCATTACGTCAGACGTCAGCGTCATTACGTCAGACGTCAGCGTTACGCATGTCTACAGTAAACAGGAAGTAGCGGTTGAAAACAGAACCCGACCACACATCTCGGCAAAATGGAGAGAATATTTCAGGTACGTGTTGCTATCGGGCAAGTTGTATTTATTCTGTCATGCCAACTAGTTTTAGCGATGTTACATGTTGTCCGGAGCGGAAACAGCTGATCAGTCACATGACGTGAATGTTCGCTACGGCAGAACTGAGTCGGCAAATCTGTTTCCATCTGTCGTTTTGCGCATCAGCTCTCTTTCGAAACCCCCAAAAACCACCTCAAGCGAGCGTATCAACTTTTGAGCGAATTAGAGGAAGTTAACTCGAATTTTGCTGTTTCCATTCAGCTTTTCTGATGCGATGCTTCAAAATGTGCATCTAGAAACCTTGATGGAAACACGGCTACAGTCTTTTGATCTTTTATCATGAAATTTGTTAACCACCATCATGATTTCTTCTTTATCAGTTCCTTTTAGAAACATACTGTTCATACAGCCATCAATTGAATGACTCACATTTATATCCATTTTTTGTATTTTTGATGCAAGGGTAGATCCCACATTTGCAAAATAATTGTTAAATCCATTAACTATTTCATTCTCATCATGGATTTCCACATTATTTTCCACAAAATATTTTGAAGTACTCATACCAACCTTATTTTTATTTAAAACACTATTCATTATTTTCCAAGTTGTTCTTATATCACCACTACTTTTGTGTAGCAGTTTACTATAATATTCCTTTTTTGTTTTCTTATAATCCCTACTAATTTGTTTTTTTATATTTTTTATATTTTGTTTCAATATCAACTGTTCTGGATTTTATAAAACATGAATACAGATTATTCTTTTTTTTACATGCGTTTCTCAGTCCTTTCGTAATCCATGGTGGATCTACTGTATCTTTATTTTGTTTGTTATTTATTTTCACACAATTTTTATTGTACAAAGCTTCTAGTATATTCATAAACTTATCATAAGATTCATTTACGTCATTTACATATACATCATCTCATTTTTGTTTATTAAGATCATCTTTTAATTTATCTGGTAATAATTTAAATCAAATGTCTGAATGTTTAAATATGGAATTTGTTAAATTACAAAACTGGTTCAAATAAACAAACTATCATTAAACTTAGATAAAACTAATTACATGTTATTTAGTTAAAAAAACTACGGGTTTTTCTCTAAACATTGATGATGTTGAAATAATCAGAGCAAGTGAAATGAAATTCTTTGGAGTGGTGATAGATGATAAGTTCACTTGGAAACAGCAAATTAACTCAGTTAAAACTAAGATATCTAGATCCACAGGTGTGTTGTATAAAGTTAGGGATTTATTGAATGAAAGAGTGTTGTATTTGCTCTATAATGCCATAGTTGTTTCACACTTGATTTACTGTATAGAGGTTTGGGGAAAGGCGTGTAAAACCTTGACGAACCCTATATTTATTTTACAAAAAAGAGCAGTGAGAACTATTGCGGGAAAACCTTACTGCCATCCTTCGAATATATTGTTTAAGCAACTTAGGTTGCTTAAGTTTTATCCATCCATCCATCCATCCATCTTCTTCAGCTTATCCGGGGTCGGGTCGCGGGGGTAGCAGCCTAAGTAGGGAGGCCCAGACTTCCCTCTCCCCAGCCACTTGGAGCAGCTCCTCCGGGGGAATCCCAAGGTGTTCCCAGGCCAGCCGAGAAACATAGTCCCTCCAGCGCGTCCTGGGTCTTCCTCTGGGTCTCCTCCCGGTGGGACATGCCCGGAACACCTCACCAGGGAGGCGTCCAGGAGGCATCCTAACCAGATGCCCGAGCCACCTCAACTGGCTCCTCTCGATGTGGAGAAGCAGCGGCTCTACTCCGAGTCCCTCCCGGATGACTGAGCTTCTCACCCTATCTCTAAGGGAGAGTCCAGCCACCCTGCGGAGAAAACTCATTTCAGCCGCTTGTATCCGAGATCTTGTTCTTTCGGTCATAACCCAAAGCTCATGACCATAGATGAGGGTGGGAAGCCGGCTTAAGTTTTATGATTTGGTAAATTACAACATTTTGTTGGTAACGTATAGAGCTCATAAAAATCCATTGCCTCTAAATGCCTCTAAATGGTCAAGTAAATTTTGTAAAAAGAATGAGCTGTTACAACCTGAAAGGAATGGAGATTTTTGCAAAGCCAAAATACAGAACAAGTCTGAAAGGACGGTGTGTATCAATCCAAAGTGTTGACTTGTGGAATAGTTTAGAAAATGAAATTAAAACTACTAACTCACTTAAAGTCTTAAAAAAAATTATTAAAGCTAATGTGTTAATTAGATACTAAATACTCAAATTGTCAAATTGTACTAAAACTTAAATGTGTATTCAAATCATGTAGCTTAAATTTTGTATCATTGTTGAGTGGTTTGGAAATTTGTATATTTGATTGAGTTATTTTATTGATCTCGTTTTTTTTTGTTATTATTATAGAAATAAGGGGCAGGTAAAATAAGATTTTTTCTTCTCCCTGTCTCCTTTCATTTTATGTTTTTTCTCTTTTTCATTTGATTGTTAAAATGTAAAAATGTTTTTTTCTTTACAAAATGTAAAATGAACAAATAAATAAATAAAATAAAATAAAAAATCTAGTGCTTTTTTTGATGTGATTATTAATTTATTGTTTTTGAAATGTCATTATGGACTTTTAACAAGGCTGATTCGGTAGAATGACGGGATCTAAAACCAGACTGAAATGTCTCAGAAATACCATGATTTTCTAAAACAGGTTGTAACTGCATAAAAACAATTTTTTCTAAAACTTTAGATAAAAAAGGAAGATGAGAAATAGGTCTAAAATTAGATAAAATTGATGGGTCCAGGTGAGGTTTTTTAAGAAGGGGCCTAACTACAGCATGTTTAAATGCAGCAAGGACAATTCCTAAACGAAGGCAGGAGTTTAAAAGTGTTAAAACACAGAAACCCACAGAATTAAAAACCTCTTTCAAAAACCTGGATGGAAGAAAGTCCAGAGGGCAATTTGTGATAATAGGATAGAAAGAAAGGAAAGACGTAAAGTAAGACCACAAAACATAACAAATACACACAGAAAGCACAAGGCAAACACACCTGACCGCCACCCGCAAACCTGCAAAGAACATGACAGAACACAATAACAAAACACATATGTATAAAAGACTTAAAATATTCATGGCTTTGCAGTAGATTTTTATAAATATACTGTATATACCTATACCTACATATATATACATACATACATACATATACATCCATATGCAGTTACATGCACATCTACATATATACATACAATACTGTAAGGATGGCTCCCCCTGTTGGTCTGTCCCCCTCATTACACCCTGTTGTCTCAGGTGTATGTGATTATTCTGTCCCCGTCTGTTGGTCTGTCTTCCTCCTTACATGTTGTCCCTCAGGTCTGTATGTTGTCTCCCCCTGTTGGTCTGTTCCCCTCCTTGTTGTCTCTCAGTCCTGCGTCTCAGGTGTATGTGATTATAGTTAATTATGATGCATATTTTAGTCAGCGTGTTACTGTGTGTCGTCACCAGGTCATTCGTCCATTTTCCCCTGGTGTGTCGTGTTCTTGCTACAGTGCAGCTCCTTGGTTGTGTGAGTACATTTCGTTTAGTCTTTGAAGTTTCCTAGTACATGTATTCCAGCCACAGTTAGAGCTACCGTTCTTAGTTTTTTGTTATTATTGCCACGTCAGTATTTTGAGTTCTTGTTATTAAAGTATTTTTGTTTCACCACTCGTGCCTCTGGGAGTCTACCTGTCTGCACCATTGGACTCTTCCCTCAACACCACGCCATATCGTGACAGATAATGACCCGACCGTACCGAGTCCAGCAGGTAGGTGTTCTGGACTTCTCACAGAGGCAGAAGATGACAGCTTCCACTCGAACAGACGCAGCCGTCATACGTGTGAGCGGTTTTACAATGGACGCCGCCTGGAGTTTTCACCAACCCGGGCTGGAAGAACTTCCGTCCCCGCTGATGGCCGCGGAGCGAGCACGGAGAAGACGCAGAGACGGC